>VMDO01007341.1:32534-92039 GCA_007922755.1 Pedetes capensis
TGTCAGTGCTTCTCTGCTGTTCATAGGGTTTTCAATGGCAGATTGATTTTTGGGAGGGGGTTGCCAGGTCCTTCTCCCAAGCCTACAGCTTCTGGTGTTCCCAGGCGGTCTCCCATCCAGGTACTAACCAGGCCCGACCCTGCTTAGCTTCCGAGATCTGACGGGATCAGATGCCACAGGGCTACCGCTGCAGGCAAATGTTTTATAGAACAAAGTAAATAAAAAAAGAGAAAATTTTCCATTAATACATAATGACAGTTGCATCCTGTATTTTTCACTTTTTCTCTCCCTTTTTACCCCTCTAAGTTCCCTCTCCCCCTGCTACATTCCTCATCACCCACTCCCTTCCTCTGGTCCCCTCCCCTTTCATATTGGGTCCACTTGTATTTTCCAATCTTAGATAAGTATGATTATATATTTACATATATATGTATGTATTTTTTTTCTTTGCGGTAGATCTCACTCTTGCATATCAGAGAGAATATGCAGTATTTCTCTTTTTGAGTCTGGGTTATTTCGTTTAAAATGATGCTCCCCAGTCTGATCCATTTTGTTGCAAATTACGTAATTTCATTTTTAAACATATTTGGAGCTATACAATGGGCATTGAATTTATGCCATCATATTTTTAATATATTCTCTCCAAACAGATTTATAGATAAAATTTATTCACAAACAAAAATCATGCAGCTTTTTTTTTTTTTTTGGTAGAAATTGTGCTGAATCTAAAGTACAAAAGCATATATGGGAATGCAAAGGACATAGAATAGCCAAACTAGTCTTGCCAAAGGCAAAATAAGTTGGTTTCAAGAGTTGCTGTAACACTACACTATTCAATATAATAAGTGATATTTGCCTTAAAATAAGCAAGCAGATAAATGGAATGGAGTCAAGTTTAACTTGTCTTTGGACAATGGTGCCAACTTTTTCCATGGGAATAGAATGTTTTCTTGTTGTCTTTAATAAATGGTTCAGGAAGCAATAAGATATCTCTTTATAATTTATAGCCTGCAGCCGTACCATTGTGGTGTCCTATACTGTCAGATCTCAGAAGCTAAGCGGGGTCGGGGTTGGTTAGTACTTGGATGGGAGACTGCCTGGGAACACCAGGTGCTGTAGGCTTGGGAGAAGGACCCAGCCACCCACATCCCCCCAAAAAATCAGCCATTGAAAACCATATGAATAGCAGAGAAGTACTAACAATACTGTTATGCCTCTTATATGTAAGATTGCTATGAGACAGACACCGACTTGATGGCACCTAACAACAATATGTAATTTATATTTATGTTAATATCTACCCCTTGCCATTTTCTCATACCATACACCAAATTGTAAAAATAGTCCATACAATAGCTCTTTCCTGTTCTAACCTAATTTCTCAGAGAACAACTCTGTTAACTTGATTATAGCAAATTCAACAAATCAAATATTTCCACAGAAATGTTTTCTCTTTATTTTTTGTTGAAGAGATCTGATCATGAGACTATATGGAAATTGAAAATAAACAAATGGTCTCCATGGTCCTGTAAAACTATGTTACAAGGAAAATACCAGGACATATTTGGTTTTGTGGCAACAGTTCTTGAAATTTTTGGATAATCTATTGAAAACTGTATTACATAATTTAAACAAAATTTCAGGAATTTATGCATTCCCTGAAACCCATTCCTGAATGAAATGTCTGTTAAGTATCCGTACTGCAGCTTAATTCTATACTTTCAGTCCTGCCATCCATTTTAATGCTTTAAAAATACAATTAAGCCAGGCATGGTGATCCCTGCCTGTAGTCAGCAAGTGGAAAGTGGAGGCTGGAAGACTGCAAGTTCAAGTCCAGTCTGGGCTATCTATAAAGCGAATTTGGGGCCAGCTTTAACTACAAAGGGAAACTGTCTCCACAAAACCACCTGCCAGGGATGTAGCTCAGTGTTGGAGCCCTTGCCTCGCATATGCAAGACCCTGGGTTCAATACTTCACACTACAAAACAAACAAACAAATAACCTGTTAATATGTATACTGAATTGATATTGCTGATAAGGTACCTTCAAATTGGTATCTGACTCATAGTGACCCTACATACAACAGGCGGAAACACTATTGTTACTGCTTCTTTGCTGTTCACAGGATTTTCAGTGGCTGATTGTCTTTTGGGAGTGGGTTGCTGGGTCCTTCTCCCAAGCCTACAGCACCTGGTGTCCCCAGGTGGTTTCCCATCCAAGTACTAGCCAGGCCCAACTCTGCTTAGCTTCTGCGATCTCACGGGATCAGATACCACAGTAGTATGGCTATAGGCTATTGATATGTATCCCAAAAGAAACCACTCAATAAACACAGCATCATAAAATAGATCTAAGAATGAGCCATTTGGGCAGTGTGGTCAGGAATAAGGGAATGCTTGACTCATCTTGGTTTTTCGTAGGGTATGACACAGAGACAAAGAGGCTAGAATGTTACCAATTCTTGTTTTATTCAGGGATATATTTATTTCAGTAATGTCTCATTGGAACCAAATCATTTAAATTCCCTGTGGATTTTCTTGATACATAGATTTTACTAGTGCTATCAAGATGGAATTTAAATTCATTCATTTTATTGAGCATCTGCCATGCTGTAGATGTTGCGTTGAGGCTGTGAATATGAAGATGTATGAAACACCAAATTAGAACTCTTTCTTTCAAAAAGCTTGCAATAACAGGAACAAAATGCACCCAGGGCAGAACAGGAATTGATTAAATATTGGAAGTTAACCATGGAACTTTAGGGAAAGATTTTGTTGAGGAAATAAACTCAGACATAAACTTTAAGGAAAGATCAGCTTGTCATTTCCTAGAAGGAAATTAGGATAACCACATTGCAGGCTAAAGAAACAGATTCCCTGAAAACAACTGACAGCAATTGAGTCCCTACTCATTTTTTTTAACTGGGATGTAGAAGTAACTGTAATGTCATTAGAAAGCTTATTACCATGAAATAATTAACTAATTTACATTATACATCTTCCTATGTAACAGGGAAAGCTTGTTGTTCATAAAGTACATGACAATTAAGCATAGAACTTCTCCTGTGGAGGAGGAGAGATGTGTTATAGAAAGCCTTGAAGGTGTAAATTGTTTTATTGTTCCAATGGGAGTCATTATATGAAGAAAAGATTGAATCTTTAATGAAAGCCAGACAGGAGTTACATACCTTTTTCTTTTCTCTTTTTTCTTTCTGTAACATATTCCCTCTGCAGGGAGAGTCCAAAATCAAGTTGTATACATGCAGATTTTTTTTCAAGCAATTAAGTAATTGCTTAAAACATTCTCACAGTAGCCTGGTCTATTGATGAGAACCATTGTTCAAGAATCCAATCTCCACATAAACTAAAGACATTCTTGTCAATAGGCTAAAGCCAGCAAGTAATAGATTACAACAAATAAAACTTTGATGCTGCTTAGCCATGAATCAAGGGCTTTGTGTCCTAGAGACAACAATGACCTTCACCTTTTAAATGCTTGGCACAATAAAATGAGTCCAGGGAGTATGACTGATGTGGATCACATAGGACAGTTATAAAATTAAAGTATATTCTCTGCCAAATCACAAATGAAGGATCACTTTTTAGTAGATTATTGGCTCTAAGAAAATCAATGCTTCTGCATCTGAGTTAAGCATTTAAAATATTTGCAGGTATCCAGAGTTACATGCTTCAGACAATTTCTTCCTTTTATTACAGACAGAGGGGGAAATTAAATTGGGGTCAGCTAACCACTGGAAGCCTTTATATTTTCTATCAGTGAAATACTTGAAGGTGATTTAAAGTGTTAGTTCTAAATAAAAGTGAAAGCTCTGACAATGTGGAAATGTCTAAAATTAAAGTGAATAGCTATCAGGCAGCTGTCTCATTTTTATAGCTTATATTTTGTTGTTTTAATGAGGAGTGATGAGACAAATCAAGCAAAGGGAAAACTGGGCAAAATGTTAGGCACAATTATGTAGTAGTGAGATCTGTTAGGATGTGATGAGTATCCACAGCAACCCTCTTCACTTGGGTTATTTCAATCCAATCTGGACAGAATACACCAGACACCATGCCACAGATACTGTCTTGTACTGCAACTAGACAAACTAGATAATCTACTAGTTCTTGGTTTAATACTTGTTCTTTTTTAAATGAATATGAGTTCTTACTCACCAGAATTTTATTAGATAATCTGTAATACTCCAAAATGAACTATAATAAGGCAATACAAACCTTCTTGCTTACACTGTGATAGGACTTGAGTTAATTTATTGGACTGTTGCGGGCCAGACATCATGCTATGTGCTTTCCTACTAAATAAATGGATAAATAAATGAATTATTTTGATAGAATTATTATCACAATATTTCAGGTAAAGATGCTTATGTCAGTGACTGTAATTTAACATGCATAGCATAGTAACCAAAGAAGAAATAAAATGATGAATGAACAAGAGAATAAATACGTGGCAGCTGTTGTTGGACCAATGCCTCTTTGACACCAGTCTAATATTTCTTCCATTACAGAGTTTTACATCATCAGAAACCAATCCATCTGTGTCATTAGTATTTTTGAATATTGTAGAACACAAACAGATAAGCAGGCAATGGACGGTGGGGGTGGTAGACCAGAGCAAGGAGAACCCAGATAGAGCCTAGTATCTCTTACAGAGGTGAGGACAGAGAGATAATATATCAGAAATATTGAGAACATTGGAAAGTACAGTGCAGAAAATTGGAAAGGAAGAAGTTATACAGAGACAGTGCTCTGAAAATCATGAGTATTCTTGATTCTTGGCTGAGCCTATCCATAGAGATCTGCCCGTAAAGAATTCTGTACTTTTTGTTTGTTTTAGCACTTTAAAAGTAATACTCCACTTTTTTTTTTTTTGTACCAGCCCTCAGGCATGCTGGGCAAGTGTTCTACCGTTTAACCGCATCCCTAGCCCCTTTTTAATTTTTAATTTTCAGACAGGGTCTTGCTAAGTTGCACAGGCTGCCTACGATCTTGAATTCACAATCCTGCTGTCTCAGACTCCAGAGGTGCTTACTCAGCCACTTGGTGCCCAACTTACTCCAAAGTCTTCTGACTTTCATAGTTTCTGATGATAAGTCTGCTGAGGTCTTCCCTTTGTTTTATTTCTATATATGTACATGTCTCTTTCTAATTTACTTGCCTTCAAGACTGACTTTTTTTTTTTTACATTCAGCATTTTGAATGTGATATGTTGAGCTTTTTTTCTGTTTTTGTTTTGTTCTGTTTTTTTCTGTCTAGTATTCTCTCTTGGGGTTGGAGTTTAGCTCAGTTGGTAGAGTGCTTCTCGGCACTCTCTAAGGCCCTGGGTTTAATACCCAGCACCTCAAAAATGGGTGAAGAACTAGGCAATCTGCTCCCAAAACAATCCTGAAAAAAAAAAATCAACCGTAATAAACCCTATGAATAGCAGAGAAGCACTGACATGGCAAAGTACCAAGGAGTGTTTCGTTCTGATGTATATAGGGTCACTATGAGTCAGACCTGACTCGATGGCACCTAACTACAAGTTTTCTCTGAGCTTTGTGAATATATGTTTTAGAGTCTTTCATTAATTATGGCAATCTATTACAAGAATTTCTTCAAATATTTCTTTTGCTTCATTCTAAAATTACTCCTTTATTCATTCATCTTTTTAACTTGGATAATTCCTATTGATCTAATTTTAATTTACTAATTCTTCTCTTAGATCATCCTAATCATATTAATGAGTTTGTTAAATACATTTATTTATTTATTTATTTATTTGTTTGTTTGTTTATTTATTTATTTATTTTTGTGGTACTGGGGGTTAAACCCAAGGCCTTGCACTTCCATGTTTTGCAAATGCTGTATCATTAAGCTGCACCCCCAGCCCATTTTTTTTCTTTCTTTCTTTTTTTTTTTTTTTTACATTTTGAGACAGGGTCTTGCTAAATTATGCAGACTGCTTCTGGTCTTGAACTTGTGATCCTCTTGACTCTCCCTGCCCAGTTCTGGGATTACAGGCTTGGGCTACCATGCCTGGCTTTCAAATACATATTTTTATCTTGATTGCCATATTTTTTACTTTAGCATTTTCCATTTGATTCTTTCATGTTTCTTTTATTCTGCAGTTCTCCATCTGTTCATCTTTATCATCACCTTATCCAAGAGCCTCTTAGAGTTGAATTATAGCTATTTTTAAAATCCATGTCTGATAGTCTCAACCTCTGAATTGTATCTGAGACAGGTTCTGTTGATTGCTTTGCCTCTTGTGCACACATTTTTGGTGTCCTTGCTTAATGGTGGCCATCACATTTTTTGTTGAGCTGGGCATATTGTTTGTGACAGTAGACACTGAGTTAAACAGTACATAACTGTGGTTGAGCGTTCCTTGATTTTGACAGGCCTTTAATGGGCCATGTGAATTAATGATTTACCCAATTGTTGACCTGGAGTTGGGTTTTGTTGTTGCCAGTTACCCTCATGTACACAGGTTTCCAACTTTGATAGCCTTATCTTATAACTAGGGTGGAACTCCATTGCCAGAAGGTTTTTCTTAATATGTGTTCCCCTCTTGCTTTAGGCCTTCCCCTTTTCTGGCACACCCCCTGCACTGTATCTCTGTGAGCAGTTACCAATGCCTGCTATTCTGATGGGGAGGGGTGAGGGTGTTCTGTCTTCCCAGTTCTGCTGTAGGCTTTGGTAAGTGCTATGACCCTGGGGACTGGGGGTGTGGCCTTCCCACTGCCTCTTTCTCTCAGTGTTATGTAACCTTGAATGGTCTGGCCTTGTGATGTTCTCTTTCTTTTTCCTCAGTGTCAGAGTTTGTTTTTATTAATTTCTAATTCCAGGTGCCAAGGTTCTGCTCTTTGTGCAGTAGTTAAGTTGTTCTGTAATGGGAGAGAGAGGATGTGAATCTGAGCAGGGCTTTTGTATCTTCTCTGTAGCTGCTATTTTCGCCACTCCCTAACCTTGTCAGCCTGGTCTCTAGTTTTTCTCATGAATGCCTGGTGAGGTCTATGAGGAGAAAATTGTGAGTTCAAGATCCCTCACTGTCTATGGCTCAAATAAATTCCATCGTCAAACTAGTCTACTCTTACTCTTTATCAACTCATTACATATATTTTCACATGTTAACTGATTTCTTCTCACAAAGGGCCCAGTGTCTGCCCAGGTAAACAAGTGCTAGTATCCAGTGCCTCATTGAGAATGTCATCTTTATATTGCTGTTGTTGTTGTTAGGTGCCGTCCAGTCGGTATCTAACTCATAGCGACCCTCATAGGGTTTTCAATGGCTGACTGTTTCAGGATGGCCTTGGGAGTGGATTGCCAGGCCCTGCTCCCATTTATGCGGTGCTGGGAATTGAACTTGAGACCTCAGAGACTGCAGTGCAGCACTCTACCAAATGAGCTAAATCCCAGCTCCATCTTTATATTACTGGAGGTTATTTTCTTGCCTTAGGACCTCAGCTCTATGATGGAAAAGCAATGATTATGAAGGAGACCTGCCAGTTTTTTGATAGTATGGAAGAACATTGTCTCCATCTAAGAGGAAGACACTCAGACATTAAATGTTATTGGTTTGGTAGCTGAGCATGATGGCCATGCCTGTAATGCCAGCAACTCAGGAGGTGGAGCCAGGAGGGTTGCAATTGGAGGCTAAAGGCAGCCTGCATAATTTAGAGACCCTGACTCCAAACAAACAAACAAAAAATGGGCTAGGGTGCAGCCCAGTATTAAAGGACCTGCAAAGTATGTTCAAGGCTCCAAGTTCAACACCTCAACACTACCAAAAAAAAAAAAAAAAAAAAAAAAAAAGTTTGTTGCATAGTAATTGATAAATGAAACAAATAACACTCTTTAATTTAATTTAATTTAATTATTAATAATTTTTAGTACTGGGGGAGTTGAACCCAGGGCCTTGCATGTGCATGCTTTATAAGTACTGTACCACTGAAATGCACCCCTAGCCCATTTTTTAATTATATGTGTGTGTGTGTGTATATATATATATATATATATATATATATATATATATACACACACATATGTATATATATATATATGTTGGGTCAGGGTCTGGGTAAGTTATACAGACTGCCTCTGGTCTTGAACTTGAAATCCTCCTGTCTTTGCCTCCAGAGTTGCTTGGATTACAGGTGTGCACCACCATGCCCTGCTTAACACTGTTTAATTTTAAGAAAAAAAGGATTTAAAGCTATAGATATTCTTCAACCTTAATGTAACATTTGATATTTTCATTACTGTTTAGTTCAAACCAATCTGTAATTTATTTTGTGATTTAGTTTTAATTGATATGTACTGAAAAGCATTTTCTGTGATTGCTTTTTTACAGAATCAGGATCATAGAATAATATTTTAAAAATCAATTATTTCACTAGGCAATATAACTTGATGATTTTTCCCATTCTGTAAAATGTTTCTCAAAATCATTTTACTCTCATAATATTTTATTTCAAGTAAAATTTGTAAGTAAAAATAACCATGCAAGAAATGTAAAAAATTAAACTCACTTATTTGGTCTAAGCCAAAGATTATAAATGTTCCACTTAAAAATAGCACTCAGATTTAAAGAGACTGCGTGTGTGTGTGTGTGTGTGTGTGTAGATTGTTTTTGGGGAATGGGATGGGCTGGCAGGCATGGGAGTGTCAGATAGTGTTTCATCTATTTTATATAGGGTCACTATGAGTCAGACCTACAACAACAACAACAAACCAATCTTTATAATAAAATAACTTACAATAGCCAAAAATGTAGAAATAAACCAAAAGTCCATTGGAAGGCGAATGTGTCATGTGCATACACTGATATTACTTAGCTTTAGCCTTTTAAAAAGAAATGGGCTTCTGACACCTGCTACCACAGGATGGAAGTTAAAGATACCATGCTAAGTGAAATGAACCAGACACCAAAGCATAAGTATCATATAATTTCACTTACATAATATAAGTAGATAGTTAAGTCACATGTCTTGAAGGTAAAGTGGTGATTGCTGATAGCCTGGGAGGGAATGAAAGAGACAGTTACGTAATGGATAGTAGAGAATCTCAGCTTGGGAACATGAAAAAATTATGAAGTAGATGTATATAGAGCAATGTGAAGTACTTAACACCACTAAAGTACACATTTGAAAATGGTTAAAATGCTAAATTCTATGTATAGATACATTCTTAATTTAAAAAGTATTTCACACAAGTATAAGAATGAACACAATTTTATTTGTTATTGTTGATAAATTATCATTGGAATGTCAAAATCTATTAGCCATTAAATAAGAAACCTGACCTATCATATTCAACTATATTATGACAATTATAATTTTCTTCTATGTAAGTCCCAAGAGTTCTCTGTCATCACAGAAAGAAATAATGACATTTAATTTTATTTATGTTTTCCTTAAAGATATTTTGATTAGACCTATAAGGAAAAAATAGCATACTAGCATATGAGCAAATAGTCCTTCCTTAAATTTGATATTTAAAATTAGAAGAGAAAATGCATTACGTGGTTAGATAGGAAGGAACTTACAGTTCTGAGAACTTAAGAAAATTCTTAAATATAATTTGACCATACTTCTGTAATTATGCAAATCATCCTATACCTTAAATGGTTAGGCTGTGTTTTGAAACTAATGTACAAATTGTGGGAGTAAATTATTGCCTAAAGGATGCAAAATACTTCAAACTATAAACAGTATTACTTTAATTTTTCTTTTTGGAACCACTAACTTTTTAAAGAACCCACTTTAAAAAAAATAAGCTTTTCACTTCCTTTTCCTTAATATATTCTTGGTCTGATATCAAAGTTCCACACTTCCATCATCATTTTTCTCGTATAGACACTATCTCTAAAGAACTGGTTTATGTTATAATTATATAATCATAATATATAACTAGGTAATTATAACTTATATTCTTATATTATTATAAGTTATAACTTATATTCATAATATTTTATAATAATGGCTAAGGTTTGAATAGGGCTGGAGTTTAGCTCAATTGGTAGAGTGCTACACTGGACTTTCTGAGTCCCTGGCTTTGATCTCTAGTACTGCAAAAATGGGAGAATGACATGGCAGCCCACATCCAAACAGTCCCAAAACAGCCATTGAAAACACTATGAGGGTGGTTATCAGTCATTGCACCCAACTCAAGGGCACCCAACAACAACATTTGAACAATGGTGAGCCTAAGTAAATAAATAATAATGATGAATCAACAGTACTATAAAAATTACAGAAGTCCTGTAATGTGAAATATGTTTATTCTCTCTCTAAGGTCTTGCTTGCCATCTCTTGTTCCATCAGCATCTTAGTTCATTTACCAATAGCACTCATTTTCTGAGCATATTCAAAACAACACAAGTAGTAAGTTACCAAAAAAATTTTTATACTTGCAATAGCTGTAGAATCTGTATTTGGTGAACCTGTTGATGAGGGGGTGGTGGTGATATGGAGGGAGTAATGGGAAAAGAAAAATATTTCCCTTTTTTTCTTTATTTATAAATGTTGGTGGGGTACAAAGTACTAATACTTTTGCTATATTCATTATGTAATTATTACATCACTTTTCTTACATATTCATCAACTCACATAGTTTATAGAACCATATTTCCCATGTATTCAGATAGCTGCATCATATATTTTGATATTTTCCTCCCCACTTTTGCCCCTACTTTATTTCTCCTCCCCTTCCCCCCTTCTCAACCTCCATTCCCACCCACTGATCCCCTCCACATTTCTTTCAACTTTGCTTATATTTCTGTACCTATAATTACATATGTGAGTGTTCTCTATTCCTATCTTATTCTCTTATCAAATAATGTTTGTTTTTCCCTTATTAAATATCAGATACTTTTATGTTTTGAGGAACAGAGAAACACTGAATTGATTACAAAGAATTGAGAACATAAAGATGAAAATTAAAAAACCAAGGAAAAACTGAAAATTACTTCATCTATCACACAGCCAGACCTCACTGATAATCAGAGTCATTATCATTCATTCAGTGGCAGGATTAATGATGTGAGGAAAAATCCCAGCAAACCTGTTCATCCAGTCTCCCTTCTTAGCATGAAGGGTGAATGACTTCAGCAACTCAGTCATTCATCTCTTGTTTCCATTATTCTTTCTCTCTACTTTTTTACTTACCACTATCTACTTTAAAATCTTTCTCTTTGCTTTATATTCAAGATTCTTGGACAAAATAATGACTGTTCTATCAGAAATGGATCATTCTAGTGAATATAATTCTTTCATGGCAAAGTTTATATATCCAGTAGCGTAGCAAAGGTGCTTATTTTTGTAGTAATCAATCCATTCCCTAAATTAATAATTCTAATAATCCAAAAATTTCTTTTTATCATTATATGTGCTAGAGACTTTTAAAGGGGTTTTAAGTGTATTAGTTAATTTAATGTAACCATAGTGCTATGAAGTGGTTACTATTAATATCTCCAGGTCATTGAGCAGATAGTGAAATAAATTACTCAGTGTTACATAACTAATTGGTAACAAACCTGGGATTTTAATTCATTATTCTATCTGTAGATCATAACTGAACTACCACAGCATTCTAGTTCAGTGGAACACTTTATGTTCCTCTGTAAACAGAGATTTGTTCTAAGTCTCAGGTCTGTTTACACATATTACTCTTGATTTTGCCCAAAATGTTTTACCTAAGGCACTGTGAACTACTTGTACTGACTCTCCTCAGAAGAAAAATCTGTCAATCTTAAACTTTTTGCAAGGTTTGACATTACCATCTACTCAGTACAAAGACCAAATTTCATTGGGGTTATTTTCTCTGGTTCTCTACCTACCACCCTTTATTCTAAATCTTTACTTCCCCCACCTTCTCCCACTTTTATATTTTTTAATCTGGCTATTTTGATGTTTTATTCCCATAAGAATTTTAGTGACTGTTTTTTTCCTAACTGAACCTTATTAATATCTCCATTTTACAGCTAAGATAACTGTGCTATGACCAAAGGAGATTGGTAATAATCACCAGTCAGGAAATGGTGAAGGTGAGACTTAAACCCATCAATTCTGACTCCAGAGCCCATGTTGTTACATAGTAAGATTTACTGCCACTCTAGTTATCTAAGAAAATAGGAATCTACACCAGCTTCTGCATTTCAAGAATTTCTAGCTTTCTGTCTAGGTCAGTAAATATTTCCAAGAGTTAAGTATTGTCTTAGTCCATTTTCTATTATTATAACAAAATGTGTGAGACTGGATAATTTATAAAGAGAAAAGGTTTATTATTGCTTATAGTTCTGGAAGTCTAAGAGCATGTCATTGACATTTGCCCAGCTTGTAGTAAGGGCCTTGGGCTATATCAATACATGATAGAGAAACAGGAGAAGCACGTGTATAGAAGAGGAGCATGTGTGCAAAAGACAAAGCAGTTCATGCCTTGCTTTATAACAAGCCTTATTCTCAAAACTTCCAATATCTCCTTTAAAATCCCTTGCCATCATCAACAAAGTACTTTATGACCTTAGCTCTCCAAAGATTCCAGAACTCCAACTCTTGTTCCTCAATGGTTCTTACCCATGTTTTCTCACATATGACACATTCATCAAGCCTTTGAGACATATTTCCTTTTTGGTTCCCAAAGCTGCTTTGAAACACCTAACTCCAATGACATCCCTCATGTCCAACTGTACTCCAAGCTACAAGCTCTTTTCCTTAACTCATTTCTTCCTCTTCAGTTCCTCTCCAAATTCATCAAGACCAACATTTCTTTAAATATCCATTACTCTTCTTGGGTCCTTTTATATAGCATATAATCCATTATTCATAATGAAAAATCCTCCCTTGACAACAATTTATCACATTTGCATTACTCTCTCACACACTGGCAAAATTCCATCCCAAGTTAAAAGTCACTATTCACTTACCTGCACCTGTGCATGACTAAAATTCTGTGGGAGAAAACTCATACTATTATAAATAAATTTCTGAACAGAAAGTTAAATTGGTCAATGTTTTAGATGGGAATATGTATTTGGGCGGGCCTGCAGCCATAGCCCTGTGGAATCCGATCCAGTCAGATCTCGGAAGCTAAGCAGGGTCTGGCCTGGTTAGTACCTGGAAGGGAGACCGCCTGGGAACACCAGAAGCTGCAGGCTTGGGAGAAGGACCTGGAAACCCCCTCCCAAAAATCAATCTGCCATTGAAAACCCTATGAACAGCAGAGAAGCACTGACAATAGTGTTTCCACTGTTGTACAGGGGGTTGCTATGAGTCGGATACCGACTCGACGGCACCTAACAACAACAACATGTATTTGGGCAACACACTAAAGGACAGTTTTGCTTTTCAACTCTACTATCCCTATTTCACACTTCCCTCTTATCAAATAGTACATGCCCCTTCATTCTGGGCTAATGACTTTTCTGCATATTTCTTAGAGAAAATAAAATCAGTAGAAAAGAACTATCTTACCTAAAAATGCCAAGTGCGGCTAAGTGCGCTCATACTCACACACTTGTCCCTTCTGTTATGGTGTTTCTGTTTTAAAGCCCCATCGCTCTACTCTTCACTTGGATTTCTTTTTGTGTCATATTTTCAAGTACTTTTTCTGCACAGTTTCTTCTGTCTTGTATCATTTTTTCTCTGCTCTTCTTCACAACAGAACACTTCAAGTGAGTTCTCTATGCCTGTCTCTATTGTCTTCCCTTCCCTCTTCAGTTTATTTCTGCTACTTTTCTTCACATCATTTAAATGAAATGGTTCTTGTCAAAATCAACGCTATCTTCAACTATCTCAAAAAAATAAATTTCATTTTGAGCTTCATCCTACCTACCTCTCTGCAGTATTTGACCAAGTCGACTTGACTGTATCTTCTAATTGCTATATTTTTCTTCTTTCCTCTTTCTTCCTCTTTCTCTCTCTCTTTCTTTCTCTTTCCTTCCTTCTCTCTTTCCTTCCCTCCCTCCCGCCCTCCCTTCCTTCCTTCCTTCCTTCCTTCCTTATTTCTTTTCCTTCCTTCTTTCTTTCCTTCCTTCATCCCTTCCTCCTAAACTCTCTTACTCACTCCCTCCCCACCCTGCCTCCCTCCTTTCCTTTCCTTTCCTTTCCTTTCCTTTCCTTTCCTTTCTTTTCCTGGTACAGAGTGGGGTGTGGTTATCAAACCCAGGGCATCCCACATACTTTGCAAGTACTCCACCACTGATCTGTACTCCCAGATTCTTTTTAATTATTTTTTTTATCTTGAGACAGCGTCATGCTAAACTATGCAAGCTGCATGTAGCCTAGAACCTATGATCCTCCGGCCTTTGCCCCTGAGTCACTGGGATTACATATGTGAGCCACTGTGCCTGACTTTTATTACCATATTTTCTTCTCTAAGCTTCAATCACTTTATACTTCCATGAGCCTGCCTGCCTTTCTTTTCTTTTCTTTCTTTTTTCTCTCTTTCTCTTTTTCTTTCTTTCTTTCTTTCTTTCTTTCTTTCTTTCTTTTTTCTTTCTCTCTTTCTTTATCTTTCTATTTCTTTCTTTTCTTCCCTTCAATTTATCTTCTAAAACTTAAGTGATGACTACTCCTCTGTCAAAGAATTCTCAATGTAGCAATGCCAAGGCTCTCTTGGTACTGTTTTCCATCTAGTTTGCTTCCTTAATTCATTTCATCCAGTACCATGGCTCAAAAATAGTATCTATAAATTGAATTCTGTCAACATGACATGTGGAGTATGGCTTTTAAATGTAAGTCAGATCTCAGTAATTCTTTGAGTCAAAGTTGTTGAATGATCTTTGTGATATTCAGAGGAAAAGTCATGGCTCTACACTGACTTGTGGTCTGGCTTTCATTACCTCCTTGATCTTTTCTCCTATTCTATCCTCTTCCTCTGCTATGGTAATAGTGGGCTCCCTTATGTTTGTAAGGCACCAGCAGGCATGTTTATCCTTAGGGCATTGACACTGGCTGGACCTTCCTCTGTGGGGACTTCTGTTCCCACTGGTGCCCACATGGCTGAGTCAACCTATCTTCAAATTTTGTTCAAATGTCACCTTGTTAAAATCACATCCCCTTTGGTACAGAAATATCTTATTAGAAACTGGAAGAAAGGTCATCCTTGTTAGAAAATGGCAAGGAGCTTGGCTGAGTTGTGTTCATGTCCTAAGGTTTTGTGAAAGGGGGAACTTTTGAGCAATGAAATAAGATTTTTAGGCAGAAGAAATCTTTAAGCAAAAAGGTAAGGGTATGGCATGGTTCCTTTTGAGTGCTTATAATAATAACACAAAAAGAGAGAAATAAATTAAGGAAAGAACTTTTTAAAAGAAGCATACCTTAAGCATTAGGAGAGTCTAGGCTGGTCATGTGGCTAAGAAAGAAAAAGCATATTTAGGACTGAGTATCAACCATGCTGCAATAATAAAACCCTAAGATGTAGGAGAAGCTTTGGGTCTAGAAAGGTGATTTTCAGAAGCATGTGAGGAAAAGGTTTAATTTCCTTAGAAATATTGTAGGGCTGGAGATGTGGCTTAATGGTGAAGCTAAAGCTCAGTGTGTGTAAGACATTGGGTTCAGTTTCTAACACCTCAAAAAACCTAAAATAGAGATTAAAAGAGTACTGCAAAATTTGGACTTTGATGAAAGCTTATAGGTGTGTGAGAAAAAACAGTATTTAACATTAGTGTCAAGGAGGTTTTTGTTAAATAGTGAGAGTTTATCGACCTTGTTTTTGGCAGTCCTGTGGACTAATGAACTAGGTGATTTAGCTAAGGAGATTTTAATGTGAGTAATTCAAGGTGTTCAAAGTGGGCTCTTCTTGTTGCTTACAGTAAAATGTGGGAGGACAAAGATAAATTGAGATAAGGACTTTAATACAAAAGAATTCAGGATGGGTTAGATGGTTTTGTGAATGTTCAGTCTATCCAGATAACTAAAGTTAAGAAATTGCTTTTGATTATAGATCAAAGCTGAGGCACTGCCAAAAAGATGTGGTCAAATGAAAACATCAAGAATGTGATTATAAAAATGTTGTTAAGAGCTTAGAAAGTTAAAGATGTGTCGCAGAGTAGTATCCAGTCTCAGAAAAGCTTCTTTAGAGATCATGCCTGCCTGCCTTCCTGGTGCTGCCAACAAAAACATAGTGTCTCTAGAAAAACTAAAGCCATTTTTCCCTAGGCAAGTGCCCCATCACTGAGTTATACTCCTGGCCCCATTTTTGTATTTTGTTTTGAGGCAAAGTCTCACTAAGTTGTACAGCCTGCCTCTGACCTCGAACTTGTGATCCTCTTGCCCCAGCCTCATAACACACTGAGATTAGAGGTATGCATCACAGTTATCAACCCTCTTGAGAAATTTTAAAGAATCTATAAAACATCAAAACAATAAATGAGAATTTCAAGCCTCAGAATTCAAAGTTAATATATATAAACCAACTCTATGACTATATGTTGTTTTTAAGGGCAGTCGAGTCCAGTCTGACTCGTAGTGTCCCTCATAGCATAAGTAAACAACTAGAAATCTCAAAAATGCAGCTAGGCACTGTGGTGCCCACCTATACTACCAGCGACTCTGCAGGTGGAAGCAGAAGGACTGCGAGTTCAAGGCCAGAGGCAGCCCATGTAACTTAGAACTTGACTCAAAATAAAAAGTAAAGGACTAGCTGGGGTTGCAGTTCAATGATAGAGCACTTGCAAAGCATCTGTGAGGCCTTGGGTTCAACTCTAGAGTACCACACACACACACACACACACACACACACACACACACACATACACACACATATAAATAAATAAATAAGAAAAAAAGAAAAGAAAAGAGGCATGGGCCTGGGATGTGACTTAGTAGTATAGTCCAACATGTTTGAGACCGTAGGTTGGATCTCCAGCATTTGAAAACAAAAACAAGAAATGCATAGTAACAAAATGTATATTGATCAGTATATAGAAATATACAAAAATTGCTAAAAGTAATTAAAGAAGATACAACATATGGAGAAATATACCATTTTCTTGGATTGGAAGACTAAAATTGATCTATAGACTTAATGTTAATCTCAAACAATTTCTTGGCTAATGGTTTAGGAATTTGACAAATTTATTTTAATTTCTAATAAAAATTCAAATTTCCTAGATTTGTTAGAAAGAAAAAAATCTGAAAAACTCCCATGATCTGAATTCAAGACTAATTCTAAAGATAAAATAATCAAGCAGTATGATATTGGCAAAGAAGTAGGTTTAATTTAGTGGAACAGAATAGAATATAGCCACTTCATTGCAAAGTCTGTGCCAAAACAATTGAGTAAAAAATAGTTTTACCAATAAATTTTATTAGAATATATGAGTATCTATTTGGAAAAAGACAAACAAGAAAAATGCTCCAGTCTCACAATGAGAAATGAATTATAACTGCCTCAAAATTCTAAACATAAGGGCTAAATCTTTACAACTTCTAGCTTTAAAACTAAAGAAGTACAAGGCATAAAATGAAATATGTGTTGTGCTTCACAGGAAGGAAAATATTCTACTCTATGTTGTTATTGTTAGGTATTGTCGAGTTGAGTCCAACTCATAGCGACTCCATGTATAAAAGAAGGAAACTCTCCCTGACACTGTGCCATGCCCGGCACTATTGTCAGTGCTTCTCTACTACTCATAGGGTTTTCCATGGCTGATTGTTTTAGGAATGAGCTGCTGGGTCCTGCTCCCAAGCCTATAGGACCCTATATTCCCAGGTGATCTATGACTAACCAGTCTGACCTTGCTTAGCTTCTGAAATCAGGCTAGATCAGATGCCAGGGTGATTTGGCTGTAAATTCCTTCTACTCTATAGAAAATAAAAATGCTAGGTACAGACTGGGAGAAAATATTTGCTGAACATAGATCTGAAAAAAGACTGTTTCTAATCATATATAAGAACTCTTTTGTAACAATATTTTGGTAATGTTCATACAAGTGTGTATATATATATATATATATATATATATATATATATGCATATACATATATATACATACATATTTGTATGCATATTTCCAAAACCATTAAAATGAATAATTAAAATGGATGCATTTTATTGCTTATAACTTAAAATTCAGTAAAGTTGATTTAAAAACAAACACAAGATTAAATTTCTGGCTTTACCACTTCCTGTGTGTAATCTTGAGGAATTGACATGACTTCTGTAATCCCTGAAAGATATTTAAAATAATATGTACTTATTGAGTTATTGTGGTTAACACGTACGAAGCATGTATTTCTGGTAGGTGATAATAAAACAAATGTTATCTATTACATATCTAGGGGCTTCAGTGCTTTCTGAAAGATGGTGAGAAGAAAAAACCTTGCAATACTTTTTATGTTGTTGTTGTTGTTAGGTGCCATCGAGTCGGTATCTGACTCATAGCGACCCTCTGTACAACAGGGGAAACACTATTGTCAGTGCTTCTCTGCTGTTCATAGGGTTTTCAATGGCAGATTGATTTTTGGAAGGGGGTTGCCAGGTCCTCCCAAGCCTGCAGCTTCTGGTGTTCCCAGGCAGTCTCCCAACCAGGTACTAACCAGGCCAGACCCTGCTTAGCTTCCAAGATCTGACGGGATCAGATGCCACAGGGCTGTGGTTGCAGACAATACTTTTTATACCAGCTGTTAAATGTTTGAAGAGCTCTCATTGGGAAGAGTCAACAGCATTGACATAAGTTGTTGTTGTTGTTAGGTGCCGTCGAGTCAGTATCCGACTCATAGCGATCCTCTGTACAACAGGGGAAACACTATTGTCAGTGCTTCTCTGCTGTGCATAGGGTTTTCAATGGCAGATTGATTTTTGGGAGTGGGTTGCCAGGTCCTTCTCCCTTGGCATAAGTAGCAATGGGCAAAACTAGTGGTGGCTGATGAGAAGCCTGTTGTGATTCAAGAAATATTTGTTGTTGTTAGGTGCCTTTGTGTCGGGTCTGACTTGCAGTGACCCTAAGTACAACAAAACACTCTCTGACACTGTGCTGTGCCTGGCACTATTGTCAGTGCTTAGGTAACACAATTTAAAATGAAGAGTTCACCCTAATCTGAGTGTGTGGGGTCATTAAATGGTAAGTTGCCCAATACTGTTGGTGTTGAAGCAAACCTGTATGGCACCTCTCCAGATGTCACAGCACTGTGGCTTTCTGACTATTTAGCAGGGACCTAAGGGTCCTGCGTCACTATGTAGGAGGTTGTGGGAAAGAGGAATATTATGGTTTTTCCTCCTGCTTCCTGCCAGTGCAATTCAACTGTCTTCTATTTAGCATCCTGAATTTATGAGTAGACTTGTGTTTGAAGGAATTATTCTAGTATTAAAAGAAACATTTAACTGTCATGATGATATTATTGTTGTTCACATAAAGGTGTTTGAAAACTGAATAACCTCTAGATTATTTCCTACTCTAAGGTACTACATAACTTGCCCACCTTTGTTCTAAAGGGCAAAAGCACCACATTCCTATGCAGCAACCAATATGGTTATCATGGACTAAAAATGTAGAGATGAAAGAGCTCACAGATTATGCAATAACCTTAATGTGCCTGTTCTCAAGCTCATAAAGCACTTGTCAAGTAAAGGTGGTTTCTACCTTTTGCATCTTTGAATTTCACCTTTCCAGGAGAGGCATAGTGCTACATTTAGTCTTCCACTTTAGCTTTTGGAGACTTTATTCAATCACTCAACAGCTTCTTGATGCGCAGTTCTGTCATCTAAAAGCAAAAGCAAAGGACTTCAGGCTATTTTTCAAAGTGCTACCCCATGTTAACAGAAAGATTTTGAAATGGCACAGGGAAATTATTAAGAAAAAAAGAGATAAGACTAAGTCATCTTGGACACTATCATCTTTAAGAGAAAATATTTTAAAGTCTTTATAAACTCACAGAAGACTTATACAATCATCTAAAAGTTCATTATCTTTAGTACATTAATTTTTCATAGCTAATGTGCAATTCAACTGCCAGTGTTTTTACACATATATTTTATAGCTTTGGGAAATAATATTGTAATTATAAATAATATGGAGTTCATGGACATCTTTTTTCTTTGATGACTCAGTGTTTTATGAATCTGGGTACGTATGAAGGAAAATGTCACCCATTCAAACCATGATAAGATTGTTCTTAAGTAAAAATATGATCTGTTTTGTACTATTTCACTGTACGGTGTTGTTTCTGGAACTATGTAATAGCAATACAAGCTATAACATCTTCCTCTGAACCACTTGTGAATACAATGATAGATTCATTTTTTGATTTTAAGGTTTTTAATTTTTTAACATTCAATACTTATTCAAATTTAGAGTACTTCAATAGCTTTAAAATCATTTTTCAAGCAGGTAACACTTTAAAACTCTAAACTTAGATTAAAATGATTTGTTTGACAGATTCACTATATTAGGCAAAACTTTTCCAGATATTACAGGGAAGTAAGAACTGATCACAGCAGACAACATAGCATGGAAAGTCATACTTTTCCTTAATTTCCACAAAATTTAATGGTACTCTGGTCCCAGTATATGCATGTCAAATACCATAATCATGAATGAAAGCAAACTTCATGTAACTCAGAATTTTTTTTCTACATTCTTGAAGACTTTTATTACTTTCTGGGTAAGTTAATTTGTTTGGTTGATGCCATTAGGTTAATTTCAATTAACTTTGAAATGAAGGTAACTATCAAAAATGCAAGCAAGAACATATTGAGTATCATATATAGAAAAAGAAGAGCTTGCTCCCTGGCATTACCATGTTTCCTTTTCGGTGATTCAATATGGTGAAGAACAACAGGGTAAAGTACTAAAATTCCTTGGCATTGAATATTAATATTTTAGGTAATGGATTATACCTAAGTTTATTCTGAATGGAGAATGATATCAAATAATATCTCAAATAATTGAATACTTAGACTTTATGAATGCCCTCAGTGCAATGTGCTATTGTTTAAACATATTTGTTATGCTAATGTGATTCTATTGGTTTGGTTTGAAGTCATTGGGATTGTGAGACAATGAAATAGACACCATATGACTGATTTATTATTTGTGGGTAGATAACAAATGAAACATCCAAGTGTTTTGCCCTTGGGCCCTAACAGATTTGGTCTTGGATTTTCAGAATCAACTTACAATTACCCTTAATTGGTATGATGCTTCTGAGATCCTATATATCACATGATACATATACCTTGAGTAGGTAAGTGCTACAGTGCCCCATTGGGTGCCTACTCAAGAGAACCGTTTTGACACCATAATAGTAGTTAAGGGTTAAGGAGATGGACAGAATGAGAGACATATAAGGGTGTATCAACATTAGGCCTTCAGTTTATTTAATTATATTTGCATGTATATATTTACATATTCATACATAGTGCATTTGCATACTTGCATATTCTTTATTGATAGATGCATTCAAAATTATCTCAGTATTGCATCCTAGGCCCTATGCTAGACCTTGGGCTGGGAGAAAATGCTCTAGTAAGTTACATCTTTCCTTTTAAGGATGTCATAATCCTGTGATGATCAAAGGCATGTTAATTGTACAGGACTATTTTTGATTTCTTGCATTACCACAACTACTTAACACTTCAATTTCTTTGTTTTCTTTTTTTCACATGTTCCTTTGAAATGAAGGAATTTTAAGTCATGAATATATGTTTACAAATCAGTCTCCTCCTCTGGATATGGAATCAAGCAAAGTTTGCCAGTCACTGATGGAAAAAGAGGAAGGAATACAAATTAACCAGCAGATGAACTAACCAGGACTCTAATTTCTTCTAGTTTCCCCTCACAAATCATTTCATAGTCTGTTAGGACCTCCACCAAAGGGTGACTTGGAGAGGGGGAGAAAACAAAAACAAAACCCAAATCAGATTTCAGAAACAATATAAACTAATATAACAAAAATAGATAAAACTAGGCACCAAGGTAAATGTTTAGGTTTCACTATCCTGGCTATTCTATGATTTAATCACACTTTATAAATCTCCATGCTTGTCAGCTTGTCCTGTTGTGGGGGCTTGTGTGTTGCTGTGATGCTGAAAGCTATGTCACTGGTATTTCAGGTAACAGCAGGGCCACCCATGGTAGACAGGTTTCAGATGAGCTGACAAATTAAGAGAAAGACCCAGCAGCCCACTCCCAAAACAACTGTTGTTGTTAGGTGCTGTTAAATCAGTGTTAACTCATAGCAACCCTATGTGCAGCAGGCAAAACAATATGTTTAGTGCTTCTCTGCTATTCAATGACTGATTGTTTGAGGGAGTGGGTTGCTGGATCCTTCTCCCAAAACAATTAGCCACTGAAAACCCTATAAATAGCAGAGAAGCTCTGTCAAATATAGTGCCCAAAAATGAACCCTCTAGGCGGGAACACATTCAGGAAATGATTGGGAAGAGTTGCTTCCTCAAAGTAGAGTCGACTTTAATGTCAAGAATGGAGTAAATTCCCTGGGACCTCCATTGACTGATGTGGCAAGACTCAAAATGAGAAGAAACAGTGGCTACAACATTGGCTCAAGCATAAAAAGATCATGTGTTGGCACAGTGCTGGGAGGTTTTTCGTTCTGTTGTACATATAAGGTCACCTTGAGTAGGATCCAAGTTGATGGCACCTAACAACAACAGTTTCATAAATAAGGCCATTATAGCACTCTATAAGTATAACTAATTTTCTTATCTCACCCTTGTGCTATTTCTTGTGACTTCCAAACTACAGAAATGTTAACTGCCTGTTGTTTGTTGTTGTTAGGTGCCTTTGAGTTGTATTTGACTCATAGCAACCCTCACAGAGTTTTTGACGGCTGATTGTTTTTGGACTCTTTTGGGAGTAGGCTGCCATGTCCTTCTCCCGTTTTTGCAGTGCTGGTGGTCTAACCCAGGGACTCAGAGACTGCAGTGTGGCACTCTACCAACTGAGCTAAACCAATGTCCTAGATAATGATATTTTTGTATTAATGAATGCCTATGTTTAGAAAAGCCTGCAACCGTAGCCCTGTGGCATCTGATCCCTTCAGATCTCAGAAGCTCAGCAGGGTCGAGCCTGGTTAGTACTTGGATGGGAGACTGCCTAGGAACATCAGGTGCTGTAGGCTTGAGAGAAGGACCTGCAACCCACTCCCAAAACTTAATCTGCCATTGAAAACCCTATGAATAGTGGAGACACACTGATAATAGTGTTTCATCTGTTGTAGATAGGGTTGCTATTAGTCAAATACCAACTCAATGGCACCTAACAACAACAACAACAAATGTTTAGAAATTCTCATCTGGTCCAATTGATTAAAAGTACTGAGAAATGAAATGTGATTTAGGCACCAGTCCAATAATTACAAAGATGTGGTCAACTAAGCTTTTCTCTCAATAAGGCCCTTGTGATCATGGGTCCGTTTGAATCACCTTCTCACTTATTAAGCACATCTTGAGAGATATTATGGTGCTCTCTTCCCTACTGCAGCAAAAGCCCCATTATCCTTAAAACTAAAAGCGAAGACAACCAACCATCTTGCACTTATTACAGATACCATTAGTATTAAGGGAATCTGGGTGGTTGTTACAGCATTTTTTCATCAGAGCTTATTTCTCTCTCTTTCCATCAAATATGACTTTATTAACCCCACTATGGTATAGTTCATAGAAAATAAAAACCATTAGGTACCTTTTACAGCCTTTTCTGTAGGTCATTTTAAAAATACACGGTATTATATGAAGTGACCCATCCAGTGTCAAACAAAAAATAATTTTAAAAATTGTACCCAAGGGTTTTATTTCAGTCATTATAAGAAAAAAATCCAATAAACTCTATTCAGATTTTTTCCTTTTAATAAAAGGTAGCCAATGGTACTCTTTGTTTATTTATGACAGGCACAGTACTTAATGACAATATAAGATTTTTAGATAAAGTGAGATACAAAAATCTTGAGTGAATGAGAGAGTGGAAGTAGTGCAAAAAAACCCGACAATTTCATATCTTGCAAACATAACAGCTGGTCTGAGTGTTGGGTTATTTTATGTGCTGCATGGCTGGTAAAGCTTTTACTTGTACCAACTTGTGCTTGAACAAGCAAACTAAAACAGTACTATTATGGACATATGATCTCTATTTTCTAAGGACAGTAAAAGGAGGAGATTCATGTAGTTTTTTGTTTTCTTTTCTTCCTGAGGAGAACTTAATGCAAGTATATTTTCATGAAAACCAATCCAAAGACCATGACCATTGCTGGCACTAACAAAAATGCAGGTGTTTACAGAGGTTGGTCTCCAACAGCAGAAATATGAAGGAGGGTATGGATTGCTTAAGTATCATGCTTAGTTCTTGCTGCAGGTTTTCTTTGCCTACCGTGGTCCATCCTTTAATTTCCACTTTTCTGTAAAATGTCAACCTAGGTAACCAGCAGAGACACATTAAGGAATACTGAGTTTAATTGAGAATAACAGGGATTTAATCTAGGATATGCATGCTATGATTACACAAGTATATCCAAGAGTGTTAGCTTAAGAGGAAGATTTTAGAAGTAAAATAGGGAGCTACAGGCAATTTGTTTTGAACAAGGAGAACATTTGTTACAGTGTCTTATCACAGTTGGCCTCCGATTATTAGTTGAGATGTGTGTCAAGCTAGTGTTCTCATGCTTATGGCTAGCTGTCCTTGTGATTCATAGAGCAAGCAACAGTTTTCAAAGTCCTTGGCAAAAGTTGTTGGTACAGGTACATGCATATTAAAGCCTTTCAGAGTCTATAATAATTCTTATCATAGGCATGTGTGCATAAGGACCCTCTATTCTTAACCTCTTTTTCTTTGGGTTTGACACAAGTGACTCCATCTTGATATTGATGACTTTCACAGAAAACAAAGTGAATGATATAATTTGTCCATATTTCCAGATTTAATATTCTGTATTTCTAGATCTGTTTTAACTTGTAATGGCATTACAGCAATAACATGTTCATGTCCTCAGATTATAACAGTTAATTATTAGTCTTTCTGTCCTATAATATCAAACATTATCTTCACATTTAAAATAATTCATATTTATTGAGTACCCTCTATGTGCATATTTCAGTTCTTTAAACTATAATGGATCTTACCCACTGCTTAATCAAATATTTTTCTTTGAAATGATCAACTAGAAATCTTTTATTCCATGAGATGTCCCTAAAATCCTGAAGGAAGCTCTCCTACTTCTAAATTCCTTTTGATGAATATAAAAATATAATAAAAGGAAGATAGAAATTCAGCTGTGATGAGTTCATTTCCCATGACACATGCCATGCTACAATATGTGCCTTCAAAAGCCATGCAAACTGTGTGTTAATGTGCACATCAGAGAAGAACCTGAGATATAGCATAGAATAGCTTATCAAAAGCCACAGAGGCAAAAACTCAAAGTCAGTCCTCTTTGCGAAGATGTGTCACCATAATAACTGTTGTAGACATAACATATTCATTATTAGAATCTTGTTAGGCTACCCATAGTTGGAAACTGATGTAGTGGATTTTTTTAAATAGGGACATGGGTATCAGAAAACTGAGTTCAAACTCAGCCTTTATCTCCTGGTGTGCATATGCTATTTGACAATTACTCAAACATTCATGAGTCCCAATTATGTCATTTGTAAAAGGAGTTCATGTTTCAGAAAATTAATATGAGTATTAAATAATAAGTTATATTAGACATTGCAGTAATTAACAATGAAATGAATATGTGCTAACATTCTTATCTCTCTAAAAATAAACATATTAGCAACAGGAATGGGACAAGAAATTGCCCTCAGAGTAGGGTTTTCCAATCAACAAATCACTTTATATGTGTGTGTGTGTGTGTGTGTGTGTGTGTGTGTGTGTATCTTCTATATATTTCATATATACATATATATGTTTTAAATATGTATTTTACTTCAGAGTCAAATAATTCAAGGATGTAAAAGAAAAAAATCTGCTTTTACCTTTTAATTCAAGATACATGTTTTTTTTTTTTCTACAGAGCATCAGAGAATGTATTTTAAGTACGTTATAAGGTTGGCAGCCATACCATTGTGGCATCCAATCCCATCAGCTCTCAGAAGATAAGCAGGGTTGGCCTGGTCAGTACTTGGATGGGAGACCACCTGGGACTACAGGCTTGGGACAATGACCCAGCAACCCACTCCCCAAAATCACTCAGCCATTGAAAACCCTTTGAATAGTAGAGAAACAGTAACAATACTGTTTTGCCTTTGTACATAGGGTCACTATGAGTCAGACACAGACTCAATGGCTCCTAACAACAAAAACATTGCACACACTTAACAACAACAACAACATTGCAAGATAATGTTTCAGAATCATCTGGTACTGAATTTCTGTATGCATGGGTCACCAGAATCATCCATAAATCACTAAAATATTCCTTTCTAGACTGTAATCTGGTATTTGCTGGGGCATCCTGTCTTCATTGACTACTCTGGTAAATAATACATTTAATGTCTCAATTAGAAGAAGCTCAATATCATCTAATTTACACTCATCGTCTCTCTGTCTTGACATGGATTCTCATTCTATGGTAAAATATTTTATGCTAGAGAATAAAAGAAAACATATAAAATAGTTATCTTTTCCTCCATCATTTATAGTCATGAAAGTTATGTCATACCTAGTTTTTAAATCTGATCTTATTTCCTCATGAAATGATATTTTCTCCTCATTTTATCTTGCTATGAATCATAATGCTATATATGCAAACTCCTAGGCTATTTTGAGCTCACTTCAGAATATTGTCTTATAGTAACTCATATTTGGGGGAAAGAAATCCTTAACTGAGGCAGTCAATATTGTTACAAAGTCACCAAGGCCTTTTGTCTTCGAAAATTTTGTATGGAAGCTTCCTCCACCAATAATTGCTCTATTTTATACCATCTTCTAAAGAATTGATTGTAAAGAATGGGTGGCTGTTCATAAATCACTCCTTAGTACAGTTTACTTTTGTGTCAAATGGGTATATTAATTTTGCTAAGACTGTTATAACCAAGTACCACAGAAAAGGTGACTTTAGCAGCAGAAATTTCCATCTACAGTTTGGAAGGCTACTACAGTTTGGAAGGCTGACAGTCCATAGTCAGTGTCCACATAATTAGCTTGTAGATGGTCACCTTCTCCCTGTGTTTTCACATAGTCTTCTTTTTGCACATGTTTGTGTCTACATTTCCTCTTCTCATAAGGACACCAGTCATAGTGGATTAAAGAACATTGTAATGGATTCCTTTTAACCTAATTACTTCTACAAAGAACTTATTTCCAAATATGGTTGCATTCTTAGACACTAGACACTAGACCTTCAGCATATGAGTTTAGAAGGGTAGATACATTTCAACCCATAACACAGATACACCTTTTACCCCCATGTCTGTGAGATGTTGCATAAATGAAATTATATCTAGGAAAGAATTTGCTACAAAACCACCAAACAAGTGCCCAAAGTTATTAGCAACAATTGCTAATTCTGGCATTTTCATTTTGAAAATAAGTTTTCTTCATAATATGATTACAGCTGTACTGGGAAATAATTTACATGTCATAAATCTCACCCTTATACAATATAAAATTCATTGTTTTGTCTTATTTTACTATATTCAGAGTTGTTCAATCCTATCCATTATCTAATTTTAATGTTTTGATCATTCTGAAATTTCCCATCCATTAGTAATCACTCTGTATTCCCCTCCCCTATTAGACTATGGCAAAAGTTAACTTAGTTGCTATCTCTATGAGTTTGTCTATTTTGAGCATTTCCATCTAAATGGAATCTTAAATATGTGGACTTTTTTGACTGGCTTCTTTCATTTAGCATAATACTTTCTCCAAGTCAGTCTGTGCTGAGTTATGTATCAGGACCCCATTGATTTTTATCACCAAATCATATACCATTATATGGATATGCTACAGATTGTTTGTCATTTACCAGTTGATGGATATTTGGATTATTTCTACTTTTTGGCTACTATGAGTAATGCTCCTATAGATATTCATATGAAAGAATTTTATGAACATATATTTTCATTATTTTTCTCTTCGACACGTACTTACTTAGGAATAGAACTCTTGGTTCATAGATTAGTCTGTGTTCAGCATTTTAAGGAACTATCACTGTGTTCCCAAAAGTGTACCATTTCACAGTTCCCACTAGCAACTTGCATATAATCATTCAAATATCTTTAGAATCTGAGTAATATTTATAATTTTTAATAAAATTTTAGCCATCCTAGTAGGTATGAACTAGTATCTCTTTGTGGATTTGACTTAATAATATTTAATAATTTTCACTATAAAAGCCTTACACATATTTTGTTAAATTTGTTTATAATTTTCACTTTTATGGTATTGCAAATTGAGATTTCTTAAGTTCATTCCTTAGGTTGTCCATTGTTAATATAGAGAAATACTACTAAATTTTTTGTGAGTTGAATTTGTACCCAGAAACCTTGTTGAATTTGTTTCATACTTTTGTAGTGGTTTCTCAGAATTTTTCTACACATGAGATCACATCATTTGCAAGTAAAAATCTTCCCAGTCTGCATGCTGTTTATTTTCTATTCTTGTCTGAGTGCTCTAGCTAGAATTTAGTAGAAAGTTGAATAAAAGTGGAGAGAAGAGGCATCTTTTTCATATCACTTATCTTAGAGGAAGAGTCAGTTTCACCACTGATTAGGATGTAGAATGTGGGGTTTTCTTACATGGCATTCATCAAATTGAACATATTCCTTTCTATTATTGATTTATCAATGCTTTTCACTGTAGATTTTTTCAAATGCTTTTTTTTGCATATGTTGAAAAAATGATATGACTTCTGTCCTTTATTCCATTAATATGGTATAGTACATTGATTTTCAGATGTTAAATTCATTTTATATTCCTGGGGCAAATCTTGTTTGAACATATTATATTATCATTTTTATACATTTCTGGAATTGTTTTGCTACTAATTTGTTGTCTATTTTTGCATTATGTTCATAAGAGGTGTTGGTCTATAATTTCTCTTGAAAACTTAGAGTTCAAATATTATACATGCCCATTTTTGTTCTGATGACTGAGAAATATTTTCATCAGTGTGTAACATTTCATATACTAACAAAATTCTTTACTTAGTTTAAGCATCTATGGATTTAATCCCATATTTATTTTTCCAAAGAATGCCATTTATTTTTAAAAATTCAGTAACTGCAGCACATCATTAGTCATCATTATTTCCTCCTTTCCCAATAGAAATTGATTGCAAGCATTTGTGTGCATAACATACTGCTTTCCATATATCAGAAACTACTGGATTTTTCCCTAAATCATGCTGTTAAATGTTGTTGTATATCTTGTTTATCTCTTATAAGGGGTGGCTTTTCTAAACAGTACAGTGATCAAAGTAACCTCTCATATGTCATCTCTCTTGCCTCTAATGTTAATGTCTTCTCTGTTGTCACTAAATGGTATAAGCTATTTCAAGCTATAGTGTAAGAGAGGTAGTGATGTCACCTTCTGTGCTGGAGAATGGAATAATATAGTGCAGAACAAGTCTCTCTACTTCCTCAGCCATAATGACCCACTAATTTCAACTAGAACTCTACTCAGCAAACATCCTCTTTATTATGAATTATGATATAGAAGGCAGAAAGTTTATAGTTCTAGTCTAAATGAACTTTCTTTTATACCACACAAGGGCATGCTCCTCGGGTGGTATACCACTGAACCATCCTTCCATTACTGAACTGTCTCTTTTGTGCTCTAGTTGCACTTCACCTCCAAACATACATTTCCTTAATTTGATATCTTACACTGAATTTAGGAAACATCTACTTTTTCATAAAAAGACAAGGAAAGTCACTTCTGATTCCACAATCTGAAACATTGCCAAGTGATTAAGTCAACCTTGTCTGATCTTGGAAGCTAAGCAGGGTCAGGCCTGGTTAGTATTTGGATGGGAGACTAACTGGGAATAGTGAGTGCTATGGGCTTGGGAGAAGGACCTAGCAGTAAATTCCAGAAACAGTCACCATTTGAGGACCCTATGAATAGCACAGAAACACTCATATTGTGCTGGGCATGGCAGAATGCCAGGTAGCATTTTGTTTTATTTTACATAGGGTCACTATGGGTTGGACCGGATTCCAAGGCTGCTAACAACAACAACACAGAAATAATCATTTAAATTGATAAATTGGCTACCTCCTTTACTTTCAAAACTGCTTCCACAACAGTATTTTGTCTGTCGGTAGATTAGGCATGTCTTTGATGTTCTCCCAAAATGCTGTTTCCAACTTCCCTCTCCTTTCTCCTGTGCATTGTTATTGCTTTTAGGTGTCATGGAGTCAGTATCCAACTCATAGCAACCCTGCGTACAACAGGCAAAACAGTATCGTCAGTGCTTCTCTGCTGTTCATAGGGTTCCCAATGGCAGATTGAGGTTTGGGAGTGGGTTGCCAGATCCTTCTCCCAAGCCTACAACACCTTGTGTTCCCAGGCGGTCTCCCTTCCAATGTCTTACCAGGCCCAACCCTGCTTAGCTTCCCAGATCTGACGGGGATCAGATGCCACAGGGCTATGGCTGCAGACTCCTTAGTGTCTAAGGAGGTGCATTAGCAATCTACTTATTAGCTCAAGCCCTATTCTTTACTCCATGCTTGTCAGATCTTTATTTCCCAAAATATTTGTTGACTTTCAGAAGTTAACCTCAGGTGTTAAATCTCTCAACCACATCTTCATTTAGTAGAGAATTCTTTGGAGAGTGAAAATAATTCTGCCTACAAGGAATGAATTGTAAGGTGGCATTTGAGGCGCAATGTCAAATAATAGGGAAATTGCTTTTGAAAAGGGAATCTTAATGCAGGCATGATGGCTCACACCTGTAATCCCAGTGTTTGAGAAGTGGAAGCAGGAGGATAGAGAGTTTGAGGCCAGAGGTAGCCTGCAAAATTTAGGGAGACCTTGTCTCAAGGTAAAAAATAAAAAAGAAAGGGTCTGGGGGGTGCATCTCAGTGGTAGAGCACTTGCCTACCATGTGCAAGGCCCTAGGTTCAGCCCTCTAGTGTTGAAAAAAACTAAAAGGAAACCATGTTTATGCCTGAAAACACACATTACCTTGGGCAACGTCCAGGCTCAACTAGTGATGAGGTGAAGTCTGTGATTCTCTTAATGCTCACCAGAGCTCAGGGATGCTGGAACCTCTGTAGCCCCGTTTAATCATGGAAAACCAGATCAAGAATTAATAAGGGGAAAAAGCTCAGATGCCCTACATCATAGAATTCTAAAATGGGTGAGTGAATGGTGGGAAAAAAATCCCATCTGTTATCTAGTCCTATGTGCAAACAGTTTCTATTACCTTTGTGTGTATGATAGGATGGGAGGAGAAGATCAAGTTTTAGTTCTTGGTACCTTTGAGTTTATTTCTTGGCCTGTCATTTTGTTTGTTCCCTGGCAATCAAGGTTCTGTCATAGAGTAAAATTAACAGTAGGCTCCATCCACAAACTCAATTTAATTGTAATTTTTATAGTATATTTTTCTTTCTTCAGATTTTGTACTGGTAAAACGCCTGCAATTTTATTTAACTAAGACATTGTGGAGAACTCACCCATTGCAAAGGAATAGCCAATATCCTCCTAGAGAAGTTATTAGTCCGAGAACTGGAAGTACTTTACATATACCTTTCACCCAACAATCTCAAGAAAGTTGCCACAACACTACAAAAATCAAGATAAACTTACATACCTGCTAATGAAAAAATTGTTATTCTTCTCAGGAACATAAAACTGTAGCTCAAAAAGATTTACCAGCTTTTATAAAGTACAAGAAAAACTCAGAACTCTCTGAAATGGGAGTTCGATTCATGAAATAGATCAGAATAAAATCCAAATGCAGTCTATTGTTCTCTGTTTCTAAGATAAGGCAATGATGAGAGCTGTAAAAATATAGTACCTAACTATAACACAGGTCTCAAATGGACTACTTTAAATCATACCATTTATCTAGATGTTAAATCTGTTCAAGTTTTATGCCCTAAAGGATCTTCTGCTTTAGTCCATAATGGTGCTTACAATGCTGTAACAGTCTTATTTTCACATGTGACTATGTTCGTATCTTACAAAATAGGATCTGATATCCCAATCAGTGTGTGTGGTATCCTTAATTCACTTCCAGTTTTCAGCTGAGGACACTGCATCACATTTTCCCTCATGCTTCTGGCTTTTTGTGTTTTCTTTCAAAGAGTTTAAATTTGTAGTGAACTCAAGAGGCCATATACCCCCCCTGATCCAGTCACATAATTCCCATTGACTTCAGAGGAAACAGCTCAGATTGGGAGGATTGCGGGCAATGTTAGCCCTAAGAAAAACTCATAAAAGAACTAGTACATACATCTGGATATGAAAGCACTATTAGGAACCATGATAGAGACATTAGTAAAGACAGGAGGGAGCATTGGAGGGATTTTTCTTCCCTCAGATGTGACAAAAACAAGAACGGAACCAAACTGCCGATTTCTTGCTTAAAGGAACATTAGCAGCAGAATAGGAAAGATTTGAAAGAATTTCTCAGCTGCAAAATTTCACTCCAGGGATTATTTCTTTGAGTAGGCTCTGGCTACTTAAATTACAAATGAAATTAACCATTTTCAGAGGTTTTTCAATCTCTCCCCTGCTAGTGTTGCCCAAATCACATGTGCTAGCAAATGAGGTGCTTGGGAAAATATGGGCTTGAAAGACCTGCCAATCTCCCCCCTTGCTTCAAGTGGCTATTGTTGTTGTTAGGTGCCATTGAGTCGTGTCCGACTCATAGAGACCCTCATGGCATTTTAAATGGCTGATTGTTTCAGGATGGCCTGGGGAGTGGATTGCCATGTCCTTCTCCCATTTTTGCAGTGCTGGGAATCAAACTCTGGACCTCAGAGACTGCAGAGCACTGCTCTACCAGCTGAGCTAAATCCCATTAGGTACTTAATTAAATTCCATTCAAGGCTGTCATATAGACTCTCTACTGTGACACAATTTGGGTTGAAAAAAAAAATACCTAGAATTAGACTGGTAATGAAAACAATGACTCAGCTGAAATTTCTAACAGTTTCAGATACAATGAGTATAAATAAAAAGATGAGTCAACAGGGGCTGTCTGATAGGTTTGGGATCAGTTACAAGCAATATTTAATTTTAAAAACTCACACATTAATGTGCCTCAGCTTCTATCTAATTGTATTCTGAGAAAATGGACCCATTTAAGAATTCTTCCAGATCCTTTCACATTTCTCTAATATTAATCTCCAGCTACCTGACAGTAGAGTAATTGTCTTGAGAAGGTTAGCATAAATGATGGTAGAACAAATATTTTAAAGATGTAAATAGTATCTTATTTTTTCTTCTCAATGATAACAAGCAAATCATTTTTATCTACATGCCATGACTATCTTGTGCACAGATTCTTTTCATTCCCATGGTTTCCCTTTACTTAGAAATACAATCCCAATTCTTTACTACAATTGCTGTGGTCTGGTCTGGTCTTGAATATTCCCAGAAAGTCCTTGTGTTGAAGGCTTACTCCCAAGATGAACTACTGGGTGGGGGGTGAAACCTTTAGGAGGTGGGGCCTGATCCTTAGGTCCTTGGGGGCATGCCCTCCAGGGAGAATTTGGGAGCCTGTCCTCTTCCTCTTGCTCTCTCTTTCACTTGATGAACATGAGGTGTTTTACTCTACCACACACTTCTGTGCCATGATGTGCCACGGGACCAAGACAATAGGGTCTACCAATCATGGACTGGGACCTCCAAAATAAACTTGTTCTCTCTGTAAATTGATTATCTCTGGCACATTGTTATTGTAACAGAAAACTGACTAGTGCACATGTTTATATAGATCCACTTACATGAAAAGATCCCTAACAACTTCACTTTCTACCACATTCCTGCTACCTCAGTCTTCTGCTGGGCTGGGATTTAGCTCAGTTGGTACAGCACTGCGCTGCAGTCTCTGAGGTCCCGAGTTCAATTCCCAGCATCACAAAAAATGGGAGAAGGGCCTGGCAATCCACTCCCAAGGCAATTCCGAAACAGTCAGCCATTGAAAACCATATGACGGTCACTATGAGTCAGATACTGACTCAACGGCACGTAACAACCACAACAAGAGTTTTCTGCTATTAGGCTGACTGGCTGTTCTTCCAGTATGCCCAGCTCACTCCTGACTTAGTCTTAGGGCTCCACATGGGTTTATTTTGGATCTCAGACAAATGCTAGAGCAGGAGACTTGGATGACACAATCTGAAGTAGCATCTTCTCACCAGCTCTTCACTCTGCCTAATATTTTGGAGTAAAATGTTAAGTGCTAGAATTCACATGATATTTCCGTCACCTCTCCACATACACCAATGTGTGGCACATAGAAGGTGCTTAACAAATAATTGCAAAGTAAAAAAATATTGAATCTTTGAAGTCATCACTCCACTATTTCACAATTTAGATTTGTTTATTGTTTTGTTATGATTGAACTTTTAGTTTATAAATATTTTAGAGGGACTACCATATTGTTAAAACTGTATATTTTCCATTGTTTTACACCAACAAATGAGCTATATTAGTTTGTCCCAATAATTATTAAGATGATGACTGATGGAACTCTCAGGTGAGAAGTTCTTTTTGCCTTCATTGTTAACAAAAAATGAATGGAGTGATACAGAGATGGTATAAATATTCTGTTACTCAATCTTTTTGTTTGTTTTGATTCTGTGGTACTAGGGACCTCATTCATGCTTTGCAAGTGCTCTATCACTGAGCTGTACCCCTAGCCCATTTCTTTTTCACTTTTTTGTTTTGAGACATGGTCCCTCTAAATTACACAGTCTGCCTCTGCCCTTGAACTTGCAATCCTCCTGCCGCTGCATAACAAGTCCCTGAGATTATAGGTGTATACTAGCTGATATTTTTCCTTACTTTTGATATAGTTTGGGTTTTGAACACAGGGCTTCATGCATGCTACGCTAGTGTTCTACCACTGAGCTATATCCCTAGCCCCAAACAATCTTTATCAAAAAAGTTCAACATCCTTTGATGGCCCTTGCCTTAAGCAGTTTCTATATTTTTGATTGCAAAATAGTTGTTTATTTAATTCTACATACTTTGTTGTTGTTGTTAGGTGCAGTGGAGTCAGGTCTGACTCATAGTAACCCTAATAAAGCTTTCAATAGCTTATTGTTTTGGGATTGCTTTGGGAGTGGATTATCATGTCCTTCTCCAGTTTACATGCTTTAGTTAGCATTTATTTATAAAGAGGCTTTCTCTATCCACCTTCCTTTTTTGTTTTTCTTCCTTTTTATTTTCTTCTATATTTTTGAATATTGCTGTGGACTCAAGGATTCTTTTGTATTCTGTGCTTGGTATTCTATTATAATATATTTTAATAGTTCTACTATCTAAACTTGAAGAGTTTAGAGTTTCTTTTCTCTCTTTTCTTTTTGCAGTATTGAGGATTGAATTCAGGGCCTTGTGCATGCTAGGCAAGTCCTCCACCACTGAGCTGTACCACAAAGTCCCCCTTTTAATGTTTGAGGCAGATCAGGGAAATCATTTCTCTTTGGGGTTCTGGGCATGCAATATTGTTAATATACTGTTAAAATAGACATTAGTTTTAATGGTGAGGTTTTTCCATTCTTATTGTAAGTGCTCCTTGTGCTGCTGCTTTTTCTGTAAGGAAGCACTGATGTTCTGGAACAGGGAGATCTGACTCCCTAGTTGATAATAATTAGACTCTCCCTTGCTACCCTAGCTGCTTTGAGTAGAGAACTTCCAGTCAAGCAGCCAGCTGGACCACCTTTATACCAGCACTGGTGGTTCTTAACACTTTATAGACACCTTAAGGAAGCCACATGACAATTTCTGCTTCAGCACAACTCCAGCTTCTGAAGTGCACCTTCAGCCATGGCTGTTTCAGTTTGCAGCATGCATTGCGCTTTTTCTATTCCGAGCCTCAGTGAACTCTAGATGAACCTGTGACCAATCCTGTCCAGAAGAGGAGCACTTCCTCTGAGAACTCATCAGAGGGATTGTTGTGCTTGGGCGAAAGGGACTAGTCTGTGATTAGTGCAAACACAAACCTCTATTTGCATGATAGAATCACTGTGATTGGTGCAAACACAAACTCTATTTGCATGATAGGATCACTGTTACTAGTGCAAACACAATCCTCTATTTGCTGATAGAATCACTGTGATTGGTGAAAACACAAACCTCTATTTGCATGATAGGATCACTGTGATTGGTGCAAACACCCCCTTGCTGGCTATATAAAAGGCTATTCAGCTCACTTGAGTAAGTTGGACAGAAGACACCCTCCTGGGCTTCCCCTTGATGTTGTAACATTAGTCCCAATAAAAGGCATCTCTTGAGTGATCTTTATCTACTTTAGGAGTACAGGCTGAGGTGGTAACATGAAGAAATAACAAGTGGAGACAGTAGAATAGGAGTGGCAGCATTGGCAAGGGGCAACAGAGACAGTGGAGCAGCAGTGGTAGAAACACTAGAGCAGCCAGTAAGCCCAACTACAGAAGCAGCAAAGTGTCTGGCTGTTTGACAGCTATAGAAGAGGTGAGGCTCCAAGAACAGCAAGTGGCAGCAGCAGCAGTAGCAGCAGGGCCGTGATTGCTGCCTCCTGAATGGCAGCAACAGTGATAGTGGCCATAGCCACCTGAACAGTTCAAGACAGTGACTAGGGCAGGAAGAAGTGGGATGGCAGAAAAGTGAGAAAAGTTTGTAAAGAGCCAGAAAAGAGAAAATGCAGGCCCTGGCCACTGGAAGAGTATCAGAGAGCTATTGAGGTTTTAGGACAAAGAGACTCAGAGCCTCTAAGCTTGGGAGCCGCAACAGTGACCACTGTCAAGGACTGAGAAATCCCAATGCCAGTCCTACTTGGAAGTTGCAACACTAGCTATTGTCAAGGGCTTAGGAATCCTCACCTCCTGGGCCTACACAGGAGCTGTATCACTTGAAGGGCTGAGGAATCTCAACCTCCTTGACCTACATAAAATCTGTAACAGTAGAAGGTGCCACTTACTCCTGCTGCTCCCACTCAGCTGCTGTTACTGCTCATTGCCCTCAAATGCTCAGGGGTACAGACACTGCTAAAGACCAGCATTTAAAAAGCTTCTCCTTACCTACTCACAATTTCTATCTAGAACAATAGAACAGGCCCTTCTTAAGTTGGACAGGCTGACTCCAGCTTCCAACCCATAATCCTCCTGCCTCAGCCTTCTGGGTACCTAGGATTACCAGTATATGATATTATGCCCAGCTATCTGTCAACATTTTTGAAGTCATTTGCCAATGAATATTTTCTCCCATCCTGTAAGCATTCAATCAAAATCTTGGTAGTATATGTATATCACTGTACCTTTGACCATAGAAGATAGTACTAATCATGAGCTATTTCTAAAATGAGGTTTTGAAAATAAACTTGAAAATGAGACAAGAAAATCTACCAGAGCCACACACAGGCTCCCACAGGTTTTGTCAGAAATGACCAGGGGAGCATGTCATGAGATGCTCCTTCTTAAGAAATTCCTTTTCTATGAAGGCAGAATGATAAATAATAAAGAGATGAGGCTCCATGAGGGAGGTGGTGCATCAGGAAGCTAACAGAATGAACTGTGCTGCAGCTTTAACCGCCAAAGTAAACTAAAGACCTATTAAAAAATGATGCTTTCAAACTTCCTTAATGTCTCAGAAACCAAGGCTAAACACATTTTTGACATCCATCTCCTTGAGAAGTTTCATCTACACTTCTTAGATGTTCTATTGAATTATAACAGAAAAGACAAGATCATTAATAATGATATCCTAGCTGTTGACAACCTGCCATGATTAAACCAATACTCATAGCACTATGAGCTTGCTGCAGTGGTTACAGACAAACACTGAGTAAATATTTATCAGAGTGCACTGGATAGGTCTTTTATGAAAATACTGGCTTAACAGCTATCTTAAAATTTATTGCATTCATTGTTCTAGTGTTGTGTGAATCCATTTTACAGTTCCCATTCAAATATCAATTGAGGGTGTATATTCTTAGGAAATATTATTATTCATGTTTGTTAATTCACAACTAACCAGGTGGTGCAAATTCAGATTATATGTTCAATTACTTTAGAATACTGTCTTTCTTTAGTACCTGTCATCAGCCAAATGTTTCTTTGTCTTATACATATAATGAATTTTTGTGGCAATTATGCTGCCATAAATCACCATAGTATTGCTCTTCTCAAACATGTTTTCCCAGCATTATACCACTTAAACCATTGATTTGTACCTTTCAGCAACAATAAGATGATTTTAAAAGTAAATACTTTGAAAATAATTTATAAGTTTTCTGCTTAAGTACTTGACTCAAATTTGAGGAAGATGACAAAGTCATACTACCTTAAAAACACCCTAAAGTCGTATTAGTAGGCACAATATAAAGTGAAGGCAAGTAAGTGCATTGCAATCTCTTCAACGTCTTAAAGGTACTTTTGTTCTGAATAGTTAAAAGGTCTATTTTTTTTTTCATGAAAATCTCTGTTAAAAGAAAAAGGTGGGCATGGTGGTGCATGCATATAATCCCAGCAACATGGGAGGCAAGGGCAGGAGCATTGTGAGTTCAAGGCCAGGTCCTCCCAACTCTCGAGTCAAAAATTAAAACAAAACCAAAGAACAAAACAAAACACAAAAGAAACAAACAAAAGGCAATTTCTATCATAATTTCTTCCAAGAATACCCAACTTCAGCCATATTTAATTTCACATTTTAGCTATCAATTCATATCTTGGAAGTCAGGTTTTAAAAATATCCTATTTCAGTGGAAAATTTCACTATATATTCTATGATTACTATGCCTTTGCCAACAGCTCCCTCTATGTTCCGTCACCCAGATACTGTGCATCCTCTGGAAAACTGTGGATGCATCATTTTGTGACAAATATATTCTTAGAAAGGAACTTCAGCAATTCAGGATTATACAACATAACACTAGGAATATAGGCTATTGTTTGCCTGTGTTTTCAAAAAATGTTTCTTATTGTTTGAACTGGGCTTTTAGTGTTTCTGTTTATTTTTAGGGTTGACTCATTCAACTCAAATTTTAATTACATTTTTCACATTCAACTATCTTATGTAGAATGAACTGGGATCAGGGAGGCTGACATAATGCACTGGCATGTTTGACAAGGTTCCTTTTACTTGAAATCATATATATTCCCTGGTCATACCCATGTTTTGCTACTAGGATAAAATAAAGCTGGCTCAGAGTTTTGAAATAAAATATGATGAGGAGAGGAACATTTCTGTTAAAGAAAATAAAGTACATAAGCTACCAAGTAGAAAGAGCTGTAAATTCATTCCTGCTGGCCCACTTCTAATCGAATTAGGCAATTATGAAAGCTTGCAATTTTGTATGGGGGAAATGCCTTTAAGATGATGTCACAATGTGAAATTTCCCAACTGTTTTTGCTTATTTTTAGAGATAACATATCCATAGCAGTGGTACTGCTAAAGCAGTCCTCATACAGCACCATTAGTTCCTCCACTCTCTATTGAGCTAGGATGTGACTTCAGAAATCTTCTCAACACTATTCCTAAGACCCACACAGTTTACATATTAGATAAAAGCTAATTTCAAGTTATGTTACTAATCTCCATTGGATAGTAAATCTTAAAATTTTCTGAGGTAACTAAGCTGAATTTTCTATGTAATAATTTTTTAAGTTCTAGTACAACTATAATACTTGGGTACAGAGTTTTCTACTACAGGTATTTTTCCAGAATTTACCATTTAAAAATGATTTAATGCTATTCTTTCCTCTTATATCAAGACTTTAATGAGATGTCTAACAAGAGAGTTTTTCTAAAGTTGCTTGATTATGCAGAAATATGAATATACAAAGGCATTGGACCAAAATGGAACAAAGTTAGAGAAAGTTATTCTATAACAAATATCTTTACCCACATGGAAAGCAAATTTTCATACACATTAGCTTATTTAAAATAATTCCAAGATCCATGTAAGTTAAAGAAATACTATTCTTCTATTTTTTATGATTGACAAGTTGAGGCCCAGAAATATAAGTAATTTACTTAAGCCACACAGCAAATTCATAGAAAACTTGGAATACATCCCAGATTTTCCTGTTTCCCAAAATATTATTCTTAAACTTCTCATGACACTGTCACTTTTTCTATTAAATTTGGCCCGTAAGTGATGTACAAATGTTATTGGGAAAATATACCATGTATTTTATATGTAAAATATCTGGATTATAAAACAGGTAATTATATATTATTTTATATATTAATTCTTTTAAGCAACACTGTACTAGAGTAAAACATTTTTATCATGTATATCAGTGAAAATGCTGTTGGCTCTAATATTAAAAATGAATCTCACCAGTGAAGAATCACTTTCGACTATCCCATCAGAGTCAAGCAGTATGAGACAGGATACACAGAAGAAATCTAAAAATCTTATCACCAGAGTAACCTCAGGACTGGGGATGTGGCACAGTTGTAGCATGTTTTTCCTAGTATACCTGAAGCCCTGGGTTAGATCTTCAGCCCTGAAACACAAAACAAAACAAACAAACAGACAAAATGAGCAATGAAAAGCATAGCAATCTCCTAATATTCCAAGAACCACAAACATAAAAATTAAAATGTCATATATTGCTTATCTACTGGCAAAACATTTTCATAGATATAGGAAGCCTTGTGTCATTAATGGGGTAGGATAAGGAGAATCTCCTCTACTGAGAGTGGAATCGTGTATTATATACACCTTTGAGAGACTGTAAATGCATTTTTAACTCAGTTCTACTTTTAGTAATCTGTCCTATCCTAGAAATATGCAAGATATGTACCAGAATGCATCATGTAGACATTTTTTTGTACAAAAGAGTAAAATTTGACTAAAATTGAAAAAAAAAAAACATTTAAAGAAGATCCTGGTCATCTATGTTGTGGTATAAAGGAATGGATGGAATATATAAATACTGAAGAACACTCATAATTTATTATAGAAAGGAAAATGGTATGTCTTATTATAGTATGTAGAATACAAACTTCCTTCCAAGTATTAATTGTAATGGTTATTGATAAGCAGTAGGGTTTGAAAATGATAGAAGAATGACAAGAAGTTTGTTCACATTGAACTGTATTTCTGTATTTTTGAAAGACTTATTTATTCATTTAATTTTGCAATTCTGGGGGCTTCAGCCCAGAGCCTTGCACATACTTTGCAAGTTCTGTATAACTGAGGTGCACCCCCAGCCCTTTATCTGTCATTTTTTTAAACTTGAAACAGGATCTTGAGGCTGCCTCTGGCCTCCAACTCATGATCCTCCTGCCTCAGCCTAACGAGTCACTGACATTACTATTGTGTGCCACTGTGCCCAGCCCAAGATATATATTTTTATTTGTTAAAAATCAATAACTTTTTAAAGTAGTACTTTTTTCCATTAGAGCATTGGTCTCTTCCCATGAGCTAACAATGATACATATGAAGAAAATAAAAGGTCAGTAAAAGGTTACAACAGAACAGAAACAAATCAAGTTTAGGAAAGAAGAATCATGGAAGTGTGAATATGAAAGCATTTCTTCTCCATATTATAAAACAAATGATATTATATGATTAAGAAAGTAAATTAATATAGAAAAAATTAAGTACCTTTTTTTGGAAGTGAAAATGAAGAGTCATCTCTATTATAAGAAACTATCTAATGCAAGTGTTTAGAGAAATCTGGAAAATTAAGTGATATTTTAGCCATCAAATAGAGTAACAAGGGCTTTACTAATATTTGCTACAAACTAAAGAGTAACTGCTAAAAAACAATCAAGAAAAACCTAAGTGCTAAATTTCATATCTTCTCTTATTACTGCCATCTATTCTTCATCCACTGATATCTAATATTCCACCAAAATAAGTCTTCAATTTCTTAAATCCCCAAGATTTGGTCAAGAGGCTTCTCTGCTGAGAAGAGACCCTTATCTACCCTCAATGACTCTAGCAGTAGTCTTTTATTTTTTTTCCCCTCCAGGTTATACTACATTAAAAAAAATGAAATTCTCAAGGACATTTAACAGCAAATGTTTATTGTTTGCATAGGCTTCATGTGAGTAGTGGGTCAGCTGCACAAGTCTTGGGTCCTATGGACTTTTTTAAGGATGTAGAGGTTTGGAATTCACATAAGTAACTAAGCATTTCAGATGCTGGGCTGGAGGAGCTGCCCTTGTCCAGGACATACTATTTTCACAATTGAAGGCTGGAGCAAAAAGATTTCCTCTAAATCAGACAAACTGAGAGAAGGATCCAGCAACCCACTCCCAAAAATCAATCTGCCATTGAAAGCCCTATGAATAGCAGAGAAGCAGTAACAATACTGTTTCACCTGTTGTAAGTAGGGTTGCCATGAGTTGGATACCAACTAGAGGCACCTAACAAGTCAGACAAAGCCATTTAAAATGTTTAATTTGATGTAGCAAATGTCATCTTTATTCAGCCCCACTAGCTAAAATTCTGTCTCATGACTCAGGGAAGACACTGAGTGACAAAGAATTGGAAGAGATGAAAGTTCAATATAATTATAACCATGTATTACAATCTATCACAGTTAGTGAATGACAGTAAAACAAGTTGATTACATTTTGTTCCCCTAGATTTTTTTTTAAAACAAAGTGGCCAGATAAAGTTCACCTAAAAGATGAGCATTTATTGAAAATGTTGATAGTATTAACCAACTAGTTGTTGTTAGGTGCCATTGAGTCGGGTCTAACTCATAGCAACCCTATGTACAACAGAACAAACACTACCCAGCACTATGCCATGCACATAATCTCTTTATGTTTGAGCCCATTGTTGCAGTCACTGCAGTTTCTTCTCATTTTGAGTTGTGCCACATCAGCGAAAGGATATCTTATGATCTTTACTCTATTCCTGTCATTAAGGTTGACTCTACTTTGTGGAAGCATCTCTTTCCCATTTGTCTTTTGAGTGCCTCCCAGCCTGAGGGGGCTCATTTTTCAGGACTATATTTCAGTGCTTCCCTGCTATTTGTAGGGTTTTCAGTGGCTAATTATTTCATAAGTAGACTACTGTGTCCTTCTCCCTAGTCTTTCTTATTCTGGAAGCTTAGCTGAAACTTGTCTACTATGGATAGCCCTGTTGCTATTGGAAGTAGCGGTGGCATAGCTTTCAGCATCTCAGCAACACACAAGCCCCCACAGCAGGACAAGCTGATAGGCACCCTGAGTAACTAACTAGAACAAATATTAAATGAACTCTTAGTTTATGTTCAGTGAGTGAGAACTCAAGAGAGTTTTTCTGAAGACATTCTCAGGAATACAAAGTCATTTTAGGCATTGCTTGCAAATCTCCAGCTATAGTCATTGTCAAATATATATGTAAACTTGTCACTATTTGTCCATTTTCAACATGAGACAACTTCATATCTGTCCTATTGGTAAGTCAAACACACTGAAATTTCAAACTTGAATGGTGAATATAGAATTTTCTGAATGATATTCTATAATGATGGAAGAAGGATGTGACAATCCACTCCTGAGGAAATCCTGAAATAGCCATTGTAAACATTGTGAGGGTTGCTATGAGTCGGGCATGACTCAACGACACCTAACAACAGCAACAACAACAATTCTATAATTAACACTTTAAATCACCTTATGAATTGCATTATACAGTCATATATTTGTTTCTATCTTCTTGATGTAAACCCAATTACTTGAAGACTTAACATGATCATAAGGACAGTATAAAAATGTCTGAATGGGAAATTTGGACAAATTCAACATACATACAAACAAATACAAAATGGAATATTGATACCTAAATACGTCAAAAAATAAAGTAAAACTTGAAGGTTTTTTTCCAGAAAATTTCAGGCAATGAAAGATTGTAGAGAGATTAGTAAAGCAAGGGCAACATCTAATCTTTTCTATTTTTCCCTAAGTGACTTATACTGTTAAGAAATATAATCAATTATAGTAAATATTTGGTAGCTTGCTGATATGAATGTAAATGAGAAATTACCGAGTTAAAAGTTGTATTAATTTCCCTAAAGGAACTAAACTTTAATTTGATATTTATTGATCAGTTAGAGCTGGCTCAGAAATTACCTTGAAAAGTGAATAGAATTGTTACCTATCTTACTTCATTAGGTCCATCCAGCTTGGACCGTTAACAGACATGAGACGTTATAACAGCAATGCAGAACCTAGTCAATTAAGCTGCTGAGGCTCATTTTTGTAGATGTGTCTTCAGCTTTACTTGAAAAATAAATAGGGTCCGCCTGTATCGTGGAGAAAGAGAAAAGAAGTTAGCCTTAGGTATCTCTGCAGTACACTTTTTTTTTTTTCTTTTTGAGTTCTCCTCCTCAGGCATCTATAGAACACATGAGCTGTGGCCCTTTCTAGAAACTTCTCCAACACAAGCCACTTGGCACAGCATAAATGAAACTGAAGTCAAGGTTGTAATCAGAGATTTAATGGGTTTCTGTAGGTACAACTCAATATTCACATGAAAGTCAGGCATCAAACCTAAATTGTAGAAGCATCATATTCAAAAGTAATCATCATGCTTAGAAAGTAAGGCCCCCAAATATTAAAAGGTCCAAAAGTAGAAGATTAGAGGCAGAAGTTTACTATACAAAATAATTTTTTTGCGGATGTGGTTTCCTCCTCCTGTGTTAGCCTTATAAAGTGTATCTAAATGTTAAGTAATAATTGTTGAACTTAAAAAGTCATTTACAATTTATTGGAATTTCCTCTCAGTTTACTAGATGTGATTCAGTGATGGTAAGTACGAAAAATATGTAAGAGGATTAAAGAGCATACTTCAATTTGAAAACTGGAAAATAAGCATAGAACAAGTGAATGTAGAATGCTCTTCTGAATATTTTAGATAATGAAAAAAAGAACATTTTGTGTACATGTGAGACTGAGAGCAGGATCTGTAAGAGGACCAGTATCACAAGAGCACAGTGTTATAAGAGTGGCTTACTACAGAAGAGGTTTGAAACCTATGGATCTGCTTAGATGAAAGATAGATTATAGGAGGCTTAAAAGATAGGAAAAGGGGCACGATGTGGATGGAACCCTGTCTTAAGTTTCTCTTTGCTGCTTGGATCAAAGATCATGGAGGCATGTTTGGCATCTCTTTTCTGTCACAGTCTGCCACATCTGGTATATCAGCAAATATTTTCAGAGCTATTCTCAAAAAGATTCTGAATCTTATGACTGACAGCTAACAACCTCTACAGATAACATTTCTGCCATACCAACACCATTAGTCACCTGAGCAACGCTAGAGCCTCTGAACTGAACTTTCCACTTCCATATTCAGTTTTCAAAGACCTTTGATGTCAGATACTCATCATACTTAGAAATGAGAAAGCCTGCGAGGGCTCTCCATGCTGATCGCTCCTCTCTCCACTTTCCTTTGCTTGCTTGCTTTCTTCACCACACTTACCCCATTCACCTCATGCAAGCTGTAGTGGCTTTGTGAATGTACTTGAAATATATCAACCATGTCAGTCTTAGTCTTTTCAGTATGCTATAATAAAATGTGATAAACTGGTTGGCTAATAAACAACAGAAATTTATTTTTCACAGTTTTGGAGCCTGTAATCCAAGATCAAGACCCTGGCAGATTCAACATCTGGTGAAGGCCTCTTCATTGGTTTGTGGGTGGTGACTTCTACCTGTGTCCTCACATAGTGCAAAGGGTTTGAAGTCACTCCCTGAAGGCTTTTTTATGAGGATACTGTTCTCCTTCATGAAGGCTCCATCCTCATGACCAACTTGTAACCCAAAGACCTTATCTCCTAATATCATTACCTAGGTGATTAGATTTCAACATATGGATTTGTGGGCAGCACAAACATTTAGGGCATAGCAACATCTTAACTCAGACCTTTTGCATTTGCTATTCTAGTACACATAGTACAATCTTCATTCTTCATTTTATACAAATAATCTGTTTTCACAGAAGCTTTCTCCAATCAGACAAGCCATTGTCTATCATCTTACACTGCTTTATTTTCTTTAGACTACTTTTATTTTTTTTTACTTATTTTCTTTAGAGCACTTTAGAGTACTTTAGAGTGCTTACCTGAAAAATTTTTTTACTATGGTTTTCTTCTATGAATTCTGCATGTTTCATCAATATCTTGGAGATTATTGTGCACTTCTTACTTATTGCAACATAAATTTCATCTTAATTAAAGATTTTGAGGAAAGGGATCATATTTTTGTTTCTCTCTGTGGGATTTAGTACCTCATTGGGTATGTAGTCTGCAATCAGTTTACGGGTTGGTGAATGGAGAATGAATGAAGGTAAAGAACCAGTGATTCAGTCCTATAACTAGTCGTAAGTTTCATTCATTTATATTGAATGAAAGAAGAAAGATTGATATAATAATGCCATCAGAGCAATGACACAAGGTGGATTCTCAAAGGAGTCCAAGCATTTGCAATGCAAACTTCCTCTCCCTATGAAACTTGGAGATAGGAAGAGAAAGGACAAAGAGAGAGTTATGCTTTCTGAGTTAGAAGTCAGAAAGTGGGCAGGCCCAGCTGTGCAAGTCTATAACTGATGGTAACAAGAGATGGGGGCTTTGGGGAATAAACATACATATCGCAAATCCTTCCCTTATCCTCAAATGTGTTATAATCCTTTTCAACTTGTGCTTTAGGCTGATCTTCTTTAGGTTATAAACCAGGATTTCCTCTTTCATGAAGGAGAGGCTTTACCTCAAAGGAGGTCCCCATGACTTTATCTGGATATAGGAGGCACCTGTTCTCTGTATTTGTAAATGGTGTTACTGACCAAAGACCACGCCGTTTATAAAGGGAATGATCAGCCACAAATAATTCCATTTCTCCAAAAGGATGCTGACATATTGATAGCTTCATATCCATATGTTCTAACTGGTGTCTGGGAAGCAGATGGCTGCAGAGTCCCTTTATATTCCCTTTCTTCCTGCCTAACACACCCTCTCTCTGTCACTATAGTGAAATACCTGGAGCAATTAACTTAGAAAAAAATTATTTATTTCACAGTTCTGGAGGTTCTGGCACAAGATTGAGGGGTTCAATTGCTTTGCACCTCTAACAGTACAGCGTATCATGGAAAGACATGGAATAGAGCTAACTGTTCATTTCATCCACCAGGAAACAAAAAGAGGAAGAGGAAGAAGAGATCAGGGTCCCACAATACCATTCACCAGCACGCCATCAGTAACCTATGGATGTCCCTTTGCATTCTAAGGTCCACAGCGCCCCCCAATATTGCCACACTGAGGACCAATCCCTTAACACATAGACCTATGGAGGCACACATCCAAAACACAGCAAGGTCCGATTATTCTAAAAGCTTCCCATGCTTCGCTGTATCCACACGTCCTTCTCTCCCAGAATTTTTACATCACAATATCCTTTATTGTTTCATTGTAAGTCTATTTGTAACATCCCTAATTTGGTGCTGTGTCCTTTAATCTATTGTTCTCAGTATTTTCACATTATAATTTTCTACTCCCTTTCCTCTTTATTATATTAGTTGACCTTCTTACATTGGTGGATTAGAACCATTATGTCTGTAAAACTCATAGCAATTACTGCTTTGAGTGTTAATAAGTATTTATTCTGGTTTTATTAGGAATAATGCTATGATGTTGAATTACAGAAATGTGTGAATTGGTAATGGGCCTCACAAAACAAAGCCTTTGAAACGATTGCCAAAAGCAAAAGTAAACATTAATAAGCTTCTTTTAAAATTCCTTGTTAAAGTAAACATATAAAAGTTATTAAATAAAAGTAACTTATCAGCTACAGTGACAGAGTTAGAAGGATAAAGAAATGTGATATTCACGCTACCATTTCTGGGTGAAAATTGTTCTAAGAGCCCCTAAACACAATTTTATTGTGTTTGCTTTTCTTTAAAAGAATGTTCCACAGTCCTAGCTTGGAATAACTATGGTTCTTTTTCTTTCCCCTAGAGACACTAGATAAATGGCTATAACAGACAGAAGCAGTTTGTTTTGTGACCTAAGACCATGCTCAGATGCACAGGTTACCAAGAAGGTCATACTGATATCCAGGTACAGCCTCCAAGTCATGTATGTGAATAACAATTGGTCTCAAAAAATCAATAAAATGCAAGACGAGTGACAAAGGTGCTGGGGCTGGAGAATAATACCACGATGACTGGCCATAGAGTAAGTGAGCTGTGGTACATGAGAATTTCCCTTCAAATGAAGTGTTTGATTAGGTAGCCTGGCTATACACCAGTGGCAATCAGGATGCCAAAATACCAGTCAATAAGATGGCACATGCCAAATATCCAAGGAGTCTATGATAAAAGACACATAAGGCTTTTCCAGTTACTGAAACGGATACCAGTTTTTAAAATATTGTACTATGAAATCAAAACTTGAAGGGTTTTTGTTTTGTCCTCTGCTACCAGTTACCATTAGTTCTTTACTGAAGCATTTTAACCATGTTGCATGTTAGGTTCATAATATGTATGATAGAAATGACAACATTGAGCAATTCCTGAGGGCATGGCAATTAACTAGCATTTATGAAATGCTTTAAAGAGAAGTGCCATGTGAGAGCAAAGTGTTTCATGTATGCCAATAGAAAGCTGATGAGCACACCATGTGAATGAGAACTCTGTATCCACAGAAATAGCTGGAAGTGATAAAAGTGACAGTTGGAGTATAAAAATAAAAGTTCTAAAATCTGACAACTAATCCAGGATTCTCAGGATGTACACATAACTAATTATCATAGCGTTGCTCTTCAGAGCACACGGTAACTAGCTATAAGTCTTATTTTGATCATTCTTTTCAGTGGTTTGGCTTCAAACCACTAAAGAAAGAGCAAAACAAATGATTACACAATCAACAGAAATAACCACCACATCCTCTGACAATGATTAAAAATATATATTTAGGAGAAGTTTGGGAAAGTGGAGGAAGGAGGGAAAACTTTAGGTGAGAGATAAGAAGTGGACAAAAATTAAAAGAGAAAACAACTTGTTTCAGCTGAATGTCAAACAGAGCCAGCAGTTATGCTCAGTGATTAACATATTATGGTGTGCATATGTTATGGTTTGCATTTGAGGGGTCCCCCAAAGACTCCTGTGTTGAAAGCATCCCCAGCTGTTCGACTCATTGATAGGTGATTAGATCCTTAGGCTCTGATTTAACCAATGAGCCTGTTAATGGATTCATAATTGATGTCATTATTGGGTGGGGGTGGAAAACTTCAGAAATGAGGTCTAGTTGGAGGGAGTAGGTCACTGGCAGCATGTGCTTGGGGGCTACATCTTCTCTTGGGTCTCTCTCACTCCTCTGTCTCTCTTTCTGCTTTGACCACTTCTCTCCCTGTGTCTGTATCTCCCTCCCTCCTCCCCCTCCCTGTCTCTTCTCCACTCCCCTCTCCCTTCCCCCTTCTCTCCCTCTCTCTCTTTGCCTCTCTCTCTTCCCCTCTCCTTCCTCCCCTTCTCTCTCCCTCTCTCTCCTTCCTACCACTATGAAGCAGGCAGCTCTGTTCTGCTATTCACCCCATCACCATGGTGATTTTGCCTCACTTCAGGTCCAAAGCAATGGAGTCAGCTGACCATGGACTAGAGACTCTGACACTGTGAGCTAAAATAACCTTCTCGCCTTTAACTTGTTTCTCTCAAGTATTTGTCCCCTTGTTGAAAAGTCTGACTAATCCAACACATATAAAAATTATGGCACACTGTGAAGCAGAACATTGGGTACAAATAGGCTAAAGAGGAACATTCTGTGTATATCCTCTCTCTCTCCACCATGGTCTTGAGATTATTGCTTGCTTCTTTGTTCCCTGGGGAAGGAAGGAAGTCAAACAACCTAACTGGTTAAGGTAAGCTCAGCAAAGCACCAGCTCCAGCTAAGAGTGCTCATGTCAATGAGCAAATGGTTTGACTGACCTGCCACCTTCTTCCCATTTGTGAATTTGGAGCTGGGTATAAAAAAAAATAGTGCTAAAAGACACAAAGAGAATTTCAGTCTTGAGACGAGGCATAGGAACCATTCCTGGATCAAAGAGGGACGCACATCCTGGCAAGTGACCGAATAGAAATTTGGTTTATGGCATCACTAGAATCTTTCTGCCTGGAGGAATACCCCACTTTCACCACATCCATCCTCTGAAATCAAAGTAAGAAACTGATTACCAGAGCAGTTCATGGACTTAAGGCAACAAAAGTTCATAAAGAAAATGTGCAATATAAATGAAAAGTTTATATACTATAAATCAAAGATCACCAGTGGAGTTGCCAATGCCAATATAACCAGATTAAATGAGACTAAACAAATAAGAATCTAAAACAATATAAATATTCTGAGAAAGATAAAAGAGGGTACTGGAAACACTAAGCAGAATCAAACTAAAACAGAGTAAAATGGAAATACTAAATGTCAAAATGTATGAAATAAGATGATAAATGAATTGGCTAGAACATTGAATATACTCAAATAATTACATAGTGAAACATGATCAAACAAGTTTCACAAAAAAAAAAAAATGAGGAAGGACAGTGTGTGGTGGCATACACCTGTAATCCCAGTGACTAGGGAGGCAGAGGCAGGAGGATCACAAGTTCGAGATGAGAGGCAGTCTGCATAATGCATAATTTAGCGAGACCCTATTTCAAAAAGTGCTCAGTGGTACAGCATTTGCAAAGTATGCAAGCCTGAGGCCCTGGGTTTAACTCCTAGTACCAAAAAAAGAAAAAAAAAAAAAAAACAAAGGAAGGAAGTTCAAAGATGTGATGAAGTAAGGCAAAACTAAAGCAGGGTCGGGCCTGGTTAGTACCTGGATGGGAGACTGCCTGGGAAAACCAGAAGCTGTAGGCTTGGGAGAAGGACCTGGCAACCCCCTCCCAAAAATCAATCTGCTATTGAAAACCATATGAACAGCAGAGAAGCACTGACAATAGTGTTTCCCCTGTTGTACAGAGGGTCGCTATGAGTGGGATACCGACTCGACAACAACAACACATACCTTCCAGTTAAAATATGCTCAAATTGAAAGGATTGAGAATTCAAAAGATAATTGCTAACAAAAGACATATTCTAGGAAAATATAAGCACATGAGTCCAGGACAAAAACTAAAATACACTTGAGAGAAAGAAACAAAGAAATAAAAACTATACTGACACCAGTTTTCCCAATATCTTGCCATATGAGTTGTTGTCAGGTGCTGTAGTGTCAGTGTCTGACTCATAGCGACCCTACTTAGAACAGACAAAGCACTATTGTCAGTGCTTCTCTCTGCTATTTATAGGATTTTCAATGGCTGATTGTTTTTTTGGAAGTGGTCTGCCAGGTCCTTCTCCTAGGCCTACAGTACCTGGTGTTTTCAGGCAATCTCCCATCCAAGTGCTAACCAGGCCTGACCCTGCTTAGCTTCTGAGATCTGACAGGATCTGATGCTACAGTGGTATGGCTGCAGGCAAACAATTTATAGCTATGTCTATTTTCCTTTGCTCTGACAATCTCTGTCTTTTAATTGGTTTAGACATTCACATTAAAAGAGATTAATATATTGGCTTAATGTATATCATCTTTGTAACTTTTCTTTCTATGCCATTTGTCTGTTTCTATTTTGCCCTCCTTTTGTGTTTTTCTTGGTTTTAAGCGAGCATTTTATATGATCCATTTTATCTTCCCCTTCCATTCATAGTGATAGATCTGATAATAGCTTCTAAGAAAAAATATAAACAGGGCATTTATGGAAATATCAAAATGGGGAAATAATAGATGTTGGTCTTCTGTTCCTGATGATCCTTTTTTATGTCTCATCCAGGAATCTTATATTTTAATCAACCTTTTATTTCATTATCATCTCTCTGTCAGAGTTTTGTATTTTCTTCATTATCATACATAGATTCAACAGTAATTTTTCAAATCTTAAACATTCCAATTCATTCCAAACTAATGCCTTCATAAAGAGATAATTCCTACCAATAGTGATATGTAGGAACATCTAAGTAGGGAGTGAAGATGCTATTGAAAAAAAGTTACTGAAATTGTTCTGAAGAGACAATAGCACTACTTCTTCATACTATAGTCTACTATAGTACAGATAGGTATTGTTATTTACAAATGTTACCATGGCAAGTAATTATTCTTGTTGAAGATCGACATGCGTAAATTTCCAAATGCATAAATTAATTCCTCAGAATAATTTTCCAATGCTCACGTCCCACACTCACTATTCTATTATACTATTGAAGAAACACAAATGTCACCACCCAAACTCTTGGGGGAACTATTTCCTAAGAGCACAACACAAATGAATGGCTTACCTATTATTACATAAGTATAATAATTTATAAAGTAGTATCACAATTTTAAATCGCTTTCATGTGAGCAATAGGGCACCGTTACAATGAGGAAACCTTTAATTATGTTGTAAAGGTCTGATATTCCAGGAAAATGTCACTTCAAAATAAACTTCTAACAGTTAATTATCAGTGATATTTAACTTGTACAAAAATTAAATATCACCATATAATCCTATGATCATTTCATTGCTTTTGTAGACAGTTCAGTATTTTAAGGGGTTTCAGGCAACAGTGAATAAAGCTTGCCACTTGCCCAGTTCTTTGCTTTGTATGAAGAACCACATGACATTCTCATGTTCTGTTTTACAAATAGACCTTTAAAAAATGGGAAAACAGTGCATTATCCCCAAAGAATAAACATAAAATTATAGAGTGCCTTAAGTTATTTAATTCCCAAGAATTAGTTTTATTAAATATGAAATATTGTACCATCTTAAATCAAATGGAATTTCCCAGTCCCTACTGTAGCCTCTCTAAGACCATGAATACTCATAAGAAATGAAAACATCTATTTTAGAAGTGAAGTTCAGTGAATGATTAAAAGTTTACTGATAGTTGCATGCTTTTAGTTTAAGTGAAGAGATTTACATACTTTTAAGCTTATATGCTTAAGTTATATAATGTACAGTCATGTTCCAAATAGCATTTCAGTCAACAACAAGCTGCATGTATGAGTGTGGTCCCAGAAGATTATAATAGATATAAAAAATTACTATCACCCAGTGATGTCATAGTAACTATGATGTCATAGCAATTATGATGTCATAGACTTTATAACATCATTGCATAACGTGTTTATGCTGATGTTAGAATAAAAAGCCTATAAAAGTATAGCAATATAATTATATACACTAAATAATTATGGTAAGTAGTTATGGCTTGTGTTTACCATATTATACATTTTCTCATTATTTACTGTGTAATCATGCTACTTATTTAAAAATGTGGCCAGGAATGGTGGTACATGACTGTAATTCCAGCAACTTGGGTGGTAGAGGCAAGAGGTTTACAAGTCCAAGGCCAGAGGCAGACTGTAAATTAGCAAGAACCTATCTCAAAATAAAAACTAAAAATGTGGCTGGAGGGGAAGCTCAGTGGTAAAGCACTTGAAAAGTATGTGAAAGGCCCCATTATTAGCCCCTACTCAGTACCACAAAAATATATCATTTGCCCACAGTCTTATACACCTCACGTTTACTGCAACTCTTCATTTCATTAAGAGGTCGCATGGCGTGATTGACTTTGATCACCTACATAGAGTGGAAGAACGCCTTATAATGTCTGCACAATGGTAAAATCACCTAATGATATGCCTCATAGAATTTATCACTACTGTTAATCAGTGCATAACCAATATATAAAGATCACACAAAATATGGTATATTAACTAAAATATAAAAACTTTTATTGAGAAAAAGAATAAAAGACAAAAGTTGTCATTGGTCTAAATACTCATTGGTTTGAATTTGATTACTTGAGCTAGCCAAACTCAAATAAAATAGATCCAAGCCATTTTATCATTTGTACCCCCATATAAAATAATATCACCAGGATCTACATTTCTTATGCTTTCCTCTTCATCAGTTTCTCATAAAAATTTTCTTGATTTTCATTTACACCCAAATGTAAATGAAGTACTCAAAATTGTTTGTCCAAAGACATGAAATATTTCCCATATGAAATATTATGAATTTCGAGGTATAAAATCTACATGACCCTCATTTAAATATCACTCAATTTGCTAACTGATGTTAGAGCTTATTTTGCCATATACTCCAGCTTCAGCTCTATAACCATGAACATCAATACAGAAAAGATGAATAAGTAGAAGTTAGCCATGCATAAAAAGTATATTTCTATTATTTGAAAAAAGAAATACTACAATAGTATGCGGATTGAGTAAACTTATATGTTTGTGCTCACTACATTCCTTTGAATGATAATGTCATTAACTTGTGCTCAGTAATGTAGTAGAGTAGGCTTGGAGTAAAATCTATACATTACAGCCAGAACTTCTAATCACTAATGATGGTAGCAAACTATCTTTACTTCATTAGGATTGAGAAAGTATCATTAAGAGAGTATATCATTGTGCCGGGTGCGATGGTGCACGCCTGTCATTCCCAGCGGCTCGGAAGGTGGAGGGAGGAGGATCGCAAGTTCAAGACCAGAGGCAGTCTGCATAACTTAGTGAGATCCTCTCTCAAAAAGTAAAAAAAATGGGCTGAGGTTCAGTTCAGTGGTCTAGCACTTGCAGAGCATGCAGGAGTGAGGCCCTGGGTTCAACCCCCAGAACCGGGGGAAAAAAAAAGAAAGAGTATATCATTGTTTGTGAATTCTTAAGAATTACAAATTTATGTTTACTAAGTATGAATAAAATTACTATAAAGCAATCTTTAAAACTCTTAAATGAGTAGAAAAGGGGGCTACCTTAAAGCATTCTAAAATTAAAATAAAGTTAAAGCCTGAAGAAGTAAACAAGGGGAATTTTTCTGTTGTTCTAGATAATAACCATCCATTAAAGTGCCCACAATATGGAGAAGTTAGGGAAAGGAATTCAATAAGGCAAATGGGAAATATAGGACTACAGCCATATGCTGAAGATTAATATCTCAGATCAAAATTCAAAAGTTTTCAAGAATTTATTCCTACATTCAACTGATTGCTCAATAGCTTTGAAATACCTTTTCAAGTTGGAGACACTCTAATGATAATTAAACTTGACATATGGGTATGGGAAAATCTACTACCACTAGGCATTTCTTTTCTTTGTTTAGGCCAAGGAGTTAACAAGGAGGAAGAATATCAGAAAGACCCTTATGTATTTTTGCCTTTCCCTTTTAACATACTTTGTTATGTTGGGACTGCAGGTGAAATAGGGAACTTAGCATGTTAAAACATAATGAGAAACCATGAATGCATGTTAGCATTGGTTTACAATGACTTTCCTATGTAGCAAACAGTTAAAAATAAGATACTACACAGCAATGTTAGAGTACACTGATAATTGAAATAGCACGGTTCACTTTCAAAACAAGTAAATTCATTACTTATGTTGAGTTTTATAGCATTTTTTGTGTTTCAGAAGTACATAAACTGATAACATATGTTGTTGTTAGGTGCCATCGAGTCGGTATCCGACTCATAGCAACCCTCATAGGGTTTTCAATGGCTGACTGTTTCAAGATTGCCTTGGGAGTGGATTGCCAGGCCCTTCTCCCATGATAACATATAGATCATAGATAAATACATAGATGAAGCAAATAATTTAATAAGTAGTCATCATGTACCAAACTACAAAGATAAAGAGAAAAAGAAAAGCATATGAATTGTTTTTATGCAATAAGAAGGTAAGATTATTGTAAATTGTCCATTACTTTCATTTTTCTATTGCTTAAAATTTTATGGAAAACATATACATTATTTAGACACTATTTTTAATTGTAAAGATAATACATGGAAATTTGTTTATAATTATGTGCACATTATTACACGTAGTTTTGTTTTATAAACAAATGGAATCAAGATCTTTATATTGATTTATATTATTTTCACCAGCACTAAACATAAAGAATTTCATATTAGTATAGTTAGATCTATCTCATTTTTCTCAATTATCATACAGTTGCCAATAATGTGGAAATGCTGGACTTTACCAAAACCAGCTCCATGATAACAAGTAACAACAACCATTGGTTTTTAACTTAGTTTAGTCAAACAGCTACCACTTCCCTCAGTAAACATGCTTGTTTGGCATTTCAACCAAGCAGTGATGGAAACTTGCTCCTGAATGTCAACAGATTAGGAATAGATTTATCTTAATAAACACCTCTAAGCAATAGCTAATCAACAGTTGAGTAATGACCATTTCACAGGTAATACCTACCCATTTTCTGTACCTATAGCAAGAATTTTACGGTATGAATATGAAATGTTAAAATTTGCCACAAACCAATAGTTTATTTTTTTCTGGGAGTTTGGTTTTCTTTTTCTTTTTCTTTTTTCTTTTTTTTCTTTGTATTGGAAATTTTTAATGTACAACTTAATGTGTTTCATTTTGACATGCATTTCATCATGACATTTCCATATATGTGTTTCACTGTACATTTCACAGATAAGTTCCCCCTTACCCTCTTGTGCACTTCCTTCCCCCCATCCCCCCCCCACCAAAGACTTCTCTTCCACTTGTATGACTTTTTGTGGGAGTATTTTTCTATATATCTTTGGATCCCAATTATGTTTAAGGTCAAAACTTTTTCTGTAGTGATCTATCTTTTTACATTGTTAGTAGTATTACATGACTTTTCTAGCCCATTTGTATTATGACCATTCTTTGGTATTATTGGAATTATTATAGTTATTTCCTGAATTATTAAAGTTGGGCTGTTTACTTTGTGGTCATTTTCTCTCTCATTCCTCACTCTTCCATATTCCTCCTCTTCTTCTTTCTTCTCCCATCATTTCTTCCTTTTGCTAGATCCCGCCCTCCTCCTTTCTGCTCCCTAAATTGTCCATTCTCTGCTAAGTTGACTTTAGCTTTATATTATATTCTGATTTCTGTATAGGATTTTTTCCTTCTTTTAATTTTGATTCAGCTCCCACATATGAGTGAGAACATGTGGTGTTTCTCTTTTGGGGCTTGTATTCATTTACTTAAAATACTTTTCTCCAACTCCATCCATTTTGCTGCAAATGACAGTATTTTTTTTTTTTTGATTGCTGAGCAGTATTCCATTGTGTATATGTACCATAGTTTTTTTATCCATTCTCTGTTGAAGGGCACTTTGGTTGATTCCATATCCTTGCTATTGTGAAAAGTGCTGCATTGAACAAGGAGATGCAAGTATCTCTGTGGTATCATGACTCATCTTCCTTTGGGTATATTCCCAATAGTGTTATATCTGGGTCATATGATAGATCTATTTTTAGTTTTTTCAGGTACCTCCATATTGATATCCAAAGTGGTTGGACTGATTTACAGCTCCACCAGCAGTGTAAGAGTGTTACCTTTTCTCTGCAACCTCGCCAAAATTTGTTGTTGTTTGTTTTATTGATATTAGCCATTCTTACTGGTGTAAGGTGGAATATCAGAGTTGTTTTAATTTGCATTTCCCTAATGGCTAGGGATATTGAGCATTTTTCATGTGTTTCATGGATTTACAGGCCTTTTCATTTGAGAACTCTCTGTTCAGTTCCTTTGCCCATTTCTGTATTGGGTTGTTTTCTTGGGTATTTTTTTTCTTGAGTTCTTTATAAATTCTGGTAATTAGACCTCTGTCTGTTGTATATTATGTGAATATCTTTTTCCCATTCAATGAGGATTTCCTTGACTCTGTTGATTGTTTCCTTTGCTATAGAGAAGTTTTAAATTTCATGTAGTCCCATTTATCTATTCTTGTTGCAATTTCTTGAGCAATTGGAATCCTATTAAGGAAATACTTTCCTATGCCTATATGATGGAGTGAATTGCCTATCTTGCCTTCTATAAGTTTTAAAGTTTCTGGTTTTATGTTGAGATTTTTATCCATTTTGAGTTAACTCTTGTGCATATTGAGAGATGTGGGTCAGTTTTCATTTTTCTGCATGTGAGTGACCATGTTTCCCAGCACCATTTATTGAAAAGCCTGTCCTTTTTCCAGTGTACTTGCTTTGCTCCTTTGTTGAAAATAAGGTAGCTTTAGGTGTGTTGAGGTATTTCTGGGTCTTCTATTCTGTTCCACATGTCTTGAGGCCTATTTTTGTGCCAGTACCAAGCTGTTATTGCTACCACTGCCCTATAGTATAGCTTGAAGTCAGGGATTGTGATTCCACCTGCATTAGTTTTGCAGATTAAGAGTGTTTGGGCTATATGTGGTCTTTTGTGGTTCCATATGAATTTTTAGATCATTTTTTCTATTTCTGTAAAGTTAGTCAGTGGAATTTTAATGGGTATTGCATTAAATCTATAGATTACTTTTGGTAGAATAGCCATGTTTACTATATTAATTCTCCCTATCCAGGAGCAGGGGAGGTCTTTCCATTTTTCAGTGTCCTCTGCTATTTCTTTCTTTAATGTTTTGAAATTTTCCTTGTAGAAATCTCAAGGGTCTTTGGTTAAACTGATTCCAAGGTATATAATTTTCTGGTGGACTATTGTGAAAGGTATTTTTTCTGAAATTTCCTTCTCTTCCTATTTGCAGTTGGTATAAAGAAAAGCTATTGATTTTTGTGTGTTGATTCTATAACCTGCCACTTTGCTGAAGGAGTTAATTTGTTCTAGTAGTTTTCTGATTGAGGTTTTGGCCTCTTTCAGGTATAGAATCATATCATCTGCAAATAAGGATAATTTGACCTCTTCATTGCCAATCTGTATCCCTTTTATTTCTTTCTCTTGTCTGATTGCCCTGGCAAGGACTTCAATTACTATGTTAAATACAGTAGAAGAGAGTGGACATCCTTGTCTTGTTCCAGATCTTAGAGGAAATGGTTTTAGTTTTTCCCTATTTAACATAATGTTGGCTGTAGGTTTGTTATTGTTGCCTGCAGCCATATCACCCTGTCATCCCCCGCCTGATCTTGGAAGCTAAGCAGTGTCAGCCTGGTTAGTCTTTGAATGGAAACCAGCTGGAAATACCAGGTGCTCCAGGCTAGGGAGAAGGACCTGGCAATCTACTCCCTAAACAATTTGCCACCAAAATCCCTAGGAATAGCAGAGAAGCACTGACAATTGTTCCAAGCATGGCATAGTGTGGAGGAGTGTTTTGTTCTGTTGTACACAGGGTGGCTAAGAGTAGGTCCCAGCTCCATGGTGCCTAAGAACAACAATATATTACCAACAAGAACCTACTAAGTAAAACATAAAAATGTTTCACATTTGTTATTATTATCTTCAGATTAGTAATATATAGTTTACATTAAATATATTAGTTTGATTATTTTTCCTTCTTTGTTGAAATGAAATTTATTTAAAAACAACTATTAGTGTAATACTATCAAATAATCTTATGTCAGACTGGAAAATCTTATGTTTGATTCAAAAGGTAAATAAGTTACAAAAAGATATTAAAAATTATAAAAATTATTAATGTAAAAAGAATACAGATATAAAGGTGCCAGAT
>VMDO01007342.1:0-92014 GCA_007922755.1 Pedetes capensis
GGGATCGGATGCCACAGGGCTATGGCTGCAGGCAAAGAAGTAGTAGTGGTATGATTTTATCCTGGGGATATTATTTTATCCTGTTATTATTTTATCCATCTTGGGGCAGATCTAATGTTTCCAGCACCAAATTCATGATCTTTGACAAGACTGACTCCCCACTGGAAGCATTTGGCTGGGGAGACTGACCACTTCAGAGAGGAGCCCAGAGTTGTGTGTTAAGTGAGTGTCCTAGGGTGGGGTTGGGGGGAATAGATAGATATGGGGCAGGATGGTAGGGAAGGAGAAAGATAATACTCCCAGGAGAGCAACATCTTGGGATTCCAGCATCCTCAAAATCAGACTGTGATCATCTTGGGACTGGGGAGCAAAAACCAAAGAATTAGCATCCAGCCACAAAGTGGGAGTCTTCAAGGTCAGGCATCTCTGGGCGAATGGTGCAGGAGGGGCTGAGGACCTGTCCTCATAGATCCAGGACAGGGAGAGTGGGCTAGGTCACATGTGAAGTCTGAAGGACTTTGCCAGACTTCCTTCACAGGGAATAAAGACCAGAGTCTTCAAAATTCTGATCTGGAGAGAAAAAGAGGGCTGGTGGTAGGCTACCAAACCACCTTCCCCAACTTCCCTTCAAAAAACAGAAGTCCATACTGAGCTGCCTCCAAGGGATGACCATCCAGCAACTGCTCCTGCTTTAAAACAAATTCCCATCTTGGAGCAAAGCTCTAATGCTCAGCTTTCATGGCCGGGTCATTCAGACCTTGGTCAAGAACTTTGAGCTCATCACGCACCCAGATGACTGTGAGCTCCTGGGAACCAATTTGCCTGGGCCAACGGGTGTGGACATGCCAGAACTCCTTCCCCCATCAGCACCTCAGGCTTTTCCTATGCATGGCAGACACCTCACAGTTGCAAAGCCTATTGGGAATTGTAATGAAGGTGGCCCTGTGAAGTTTTCTGAGCTGGGTAAAGTTGCCGCTTGGCCTTAGGGGGTCTAGTGAAGACATCGGTCTCAACTTCCTCCTCAGAGGACAACTTAGTGCTCCAGTTCAGCTGCGTGGCCAGATGTGTTCCCTGTGGACTATAACTACCCTCTTTGTCCACTCCAAGCCTTCACCATCTGCTTATCCAATATTGATTGGAAGCTGGCATGTGATTAGCACAATGAAATACTATCCCTCAGCAGTTTCCGTGCCTGGGCATTTGGAGAGGGTTTTCCAACATGCTTTCTTTTGCATTTTCTTAGTAATCACCAACAATTATTAGATGTCACCTGCATGTCCATGCCTGTGCTCTAGGGAGTGGGTCATATAGCAAGACCTATTCATGGGGGTCACGGGCATCTTGGAGATGGGCTGAGACAAAAACCAAAAAAAAAGCAAGACACTCAGAAAAGCACATGGAGCTACAGTCTGTTAGGTCAGAGCAGGGCAACTCTGAAAATGTGATCCTTGTACTAGAAGTGAAGAGTCAGGAGGAAGTAGCAGAGCAAGAGGGGTCATGTGGGAACACTAGGTAGTGGGCGGAGCTCACATAAAGGTCTTAAAGGTGGGAAGGGGCGTGGTCAGATTGGTAGAATGATAGAATGGTTAGAATCTAGGAAGCAATCCAGAAAACAATTAGCCATAGAAAACCCTATGAATAGCACAGAAGAACTGACATGGTTCCAGGAATGGCACAGTGTCAGGGAGTGTTTCATTCTGTTGTACCTAGACTTGCTGTGAGTCAGACCTGACTCAATGCCACCTAACAACAACAGTGACCGGTAGGGTGAGGCTGGACCTTTGGACCACCTTTGCTTGAGCTGGACAGGCCCTGTGAGTTTAGATGGGTAACTGGAGACATGCATGAGTGAGTAAGAGTAGTTTATAATATAGCTAATGCTTACCCAGCATTTGTTTGATGAGCATTGTTTTAAATTTTAAGTCCTTTGGAGCCCTATAATCCCATAAAGTATGTACTCTTGTTGGCCACATTACAGATAAGGACATGAGGCTTATAATTGTGAAATCAGGCAATTGCTGAGTTTTGAGGAACTCAGCAATCATTGAATTCAGAGCCTCTAGAAGATTGGGCTTTAAAGGGCACAGAGTATAATGCATACACACACACACACACACACACACACACACACACACACACACACGGCTTTATAAGGTGGGTTTAGGGAGATGTCATTAAGGTGGGCTTATGGAAAGGGGTCACAAAGGAATTGTCTGGGCATAAATGTGGCTCCTAAACCTATTTATGAGAGTAGATTAAACTGAGCGATATCATATATTTTGACCCTAAGCATAGATTATTGCTATTTTGACATTTTTATAATTGAAAATGTTTCTTAAAAATAATGTCTCTATTCAGGCAGTCCTCCCAGCAGTCTTCTTGGTGGTTGTTAGGGGCTGTTGAGTTGAATCCAACTCATAGTAACTTTCATAGGGTTTACAATGACTGATTGTTTCAGGATTGTTTTGGGAGTGGGTTGCCAGGTACTTCTCCCACTTTTTGTGGTGCTGGGGATCAAATCTAGGGCCTCAGTGCAGAGTGACACTTTACCAGCAGAGCTAAACCCCAAATAGTTGTGTCAAAGTTCTTGATTCTTAGCTGGTGAGAGTCAAACCTAATCCTGGGATGAAAGCTCTTTTCCATTCCCTGTCCCTCATATTTCTGTCTTTCTAACATGCCTCATTTTCTCCTTCTGAGACTTTGATCCCTTAATCTGAAGGGTTGATGAAGGTGGAAGGTCTGGCTTTTGAAGCTTCTTAAGGTTGAGTAGGCATGTAGACCCTACTATCCAGGGATCAAAAGTCTCAACCTGCCTAATCTATGGGGGGACATGAGAGGGTCCAAGCTTGAAGGTTGGAGGATCAGGAATCTCTGCACATAAGAAGTTAGGAAGAGCTGGGCGCATTGGCGCATGCCTATAATCCCAGCAGCTTGGGAGGCAGAGGCGGGAGGATCGCAAGTTTGAGATCAAAGGCAGTCCGCGTAATTTATCTAGACCCTGTCTCAAAAAGTAAAAAAATGGACTGAGGGTACAGCTCAGTGGTCCAGCACTTGCAAGGCATGCAAGCATGAGGCCCTGGGTTCAACCCCCAGTACCACCAAAAAAAAAAAAAAAAAAAAAAAGTTAGGAAGAGAACTCTAGTCTTCTAACAGTTCATAGGTGTACACAATCCCATTCTCTGGGTGTTCTTGGCTGTAGGAACTCAGAAATACAAGTTTAGCTCTTTTGATATGGATGACAAAGACCTCTAGTCACCCTGGGAATGTGTTAACATACATTAGAATATATCGACATATTTGATGGGTGACACCTGAGTAAAATTTAATTACCAAATTCTCCCTAAAACAAACCCACCTTTTGTACAGAGTTAAGTAAAGGCAATGGCTTGATCCCACTATCTGGGTTATTATAGACATTTTGCTTGAGTTGTGGTATTTAATAAGACTTGGTAAAGTCCCCTTTAAATGTGACTGAAAGCTAAAGAGCTAATGGGGCTGGACCTTTAAGATGCCACAGGTGTTGGTGGAGACTATTGGAATTGTCAGCTTTTTGAATACTATATTTACCAGTGTGTCTTTTAAAGTAGATTTTTATAATTGGCATAGACTTTAGAGTTTATTCTGGATCCTAGTCCAACTCCTCCTGTTTGTATTACTAATTACTCCATATTTGGCTATATTTTCCTGCTGAGTATTTAAATCCATTGTTGTTGTTGTTGTTCGATGCTGTTGAGTCAGTATCTGACTCATAGCGACCTTCATAGGATTTTCAATGGCTGACTGTTTCGGGATTGCCTTGGGAGAGGATTGCCAGGCCCTTCTCCCATTTTTGCTGTGCTGGGAATTGAACTCGGGACCTCAGAGACGGCAGCGCAGCGCTCTACTAACTGAGCTAAATCCCAGCCCGCATTTAAGTCCATGTAGGAAGCAAAAACAAACAAATAAACAAAAACCCCAAACCAACCAACCAACCAAACAAACAAACGCCCCCCAAAACCACCATCTTACTTTTACTTTTAAGGTCAGTCAAATCTCCTTAGGGTTGCTCTAGGGACCAATGTCCTGTTGATCCCCTCAGTCTTTCTTCTACCAGTTGTGCCATCTGCTGGGATAAGTCAGGGCCTTGCTGACCATGTGGCTTCTTTGGGAAGCATTGGGGGAACGCTGCCTTCTGTAATAATTCTCCTCTTTGCAGAATGTGCACTGGTCAGAGTCAATCTCTGGTGTCTCCATGGCCTCTCTCATCAAGAGGACAGGTGACCTATTGGAATTGTTGGGCTTTTATGAGGGCTGAAGATTCTGGCTGACCTGGGGTATGGACCAAAATATTGGCTGTCCTCTTAGCCCCATTATCCTGACTGGCTTTGGCTTTCAGCTTTTGGTTGTTGAATACCCAGACGTCCAGCATTATTGGTCTTGAAAAATGATTAATAAATTCTAATTTTAACATTTAGCTGTAACTTAGACATACAGCACCTTTAGCCCTTGGATGCATGTTTTAGTCACATATGGTGCAAAACATTTTGTAATAACCTAAGTTGCTTATTTAACTAGAGTCATAAAGTGATCTTTAAAAGACTTCAAAATAAACAGATACTTAGATAAATCTTGACTCACCAAAGACTTAGTTTCCTAAGTAGTTAAAAGCTTGGCAAAAACCAGAAAGTGCAGCCATCTTGACAACCCATAAAACCCTTTTCACTTCAAGCCATTTTTGTAACTGTTACTAAAAGCAGATAAATATTTTAAGAATGCCTTATAGCTTTAGGTATAGAATCTTTAGCCATAGCACTCAGGATTCCTTGGGAGGGAGAAGGGAGCTTTTTTCACTTGATATCTTGCTGTACTACTGGAATTGTTTCAGCCCACATGCATGCATTTCTTTTGTAATTACAGTGTTGCATGATTTTATTCCCTTTTATTTCACTTAATTCTTTAGGTTCGGACAACTAGTAGGTTTGGGGAGCCACTGGGCTAGACAATCTCTGGAAATATCTTGAAGCTCAAATGCTCTTGTGAGCATTTACCCCAGGCAGGTTCATAGGCAGGGGTGAGAGGCCTACAGGACCTTCAGTGGGTGTCAGTGTAAAAACAGATTCTTAGGGATTGTTGCCTTATATGATCTTCCAAAACAATGTGTAGCTAAAAGGATAATGTTTCATGGTTGCTTAATGAATCACTTTTAAAATATTTTATGATTTGAACATGAAATGTCCCTCACAGGCTCATGTATGGAATGCTTGGTCCACAGCTTCTGGTGCAATTTTGGGAGGTGGTAGAAACTTTAGGAGGCAGGAGCTAGCTGGAGGAAGGAGGTCACTGGGGATGTGCCTTTGAAGGTTATAACTGGTCCCTAGTCCCTTCCTCTCTCTCTCTCTGCTTTCTGCTCATCATGAGCTGAGTAGTCTCTGTCACATACTCCCACCACCATGATATTATGCCTCAGCACAGACTCAGGATCAATGGAGTCAAGGGCTATGGACTAGAACCTCTGACATCATGAGATAAAATAAAGCCTTCCTCTCTTAAGTTGTTCATGTCAGATTTTCTCACCTCTATGAAAAAATTGACACATAGATGCAACCTCATAGTCTCCAAAAAAGTGAGTCTTAAATACTGGACATTTGAATTATTCTGATTTGTAATATGAACTTTTATCTCTGAAAACCAAATAAGAATCAGAGAAAAGCACACTATCAACGAAAAGAAACCAAAACAGAGGAAAAGCTTTGCATCTTTTCTTCAATGTTTAAAGAAACAGCAGAAGTATCATCTGTTACATCAGCTGAAACAAGGAGGAAAGTATCTAAGTAGCAAAGAAAATCTACAGAAAGAATCTTCTGAGGACAGTAGTAATTGTCAGGCCAGGTGGGGACAATATACAAAGGAAATTCTTACCTAATTTGAATTCTACTGTGTTATTTATGGTGAACTCCATACTGATATCAAGCACTTAAAAATTTGAGTCCTGGCTAGGTACAGTAGTATACACCTTAATCCCAGTGACTAGGGATACTGAAGCAGGAGGATTTCCAATTCAAGGCCACAGGCAGCCTGACTCAAAAAGTAAAAATGAACCCAGTGTGTGTGTGTGTGTGTGTGTGTGTGTGTGTGTGTGTGTGTGTAGCTCAGTGGGAGAGCACTTGCAAAGTATGTGTGAGGCCCTGGATTCAATGCACAAGAACCATACACATACCAAAAATATATATACAATGGCAAAAATAGTTCTAGAATGAGGAAAATGTAAGTGAAGCTGATGAGGAGGGAAAAAGGAGAGGGTGGGTAGACTAGGGTGGAGGAGTCAGGACAATGAACCGAGGGTCCAGATAATGTTAAAAAAATCACTGGGGAGTAGGTGAATACACCCACTGGAGGGATGGCAGGGTATGGATGGAGAACAGGGTTCTGCAATTAGTGATTTTTTTTCAATGTATGGCATGTGGCCCTGGGTGGCTGAGGGTAAGGATGAGCTGAGGGGAGGAGTCTTGTATCTCCAGTCTTGTTACTCCAAATTTCAGACCCATATATTTGTCTATTTAGGTGTCCTTTTTCCTTGGATTCACATATCCAAAATGGAACTCTCAGCCTCCCTCCGATCTCTAGATCTTTCAGTACAGTGCCCAAATCCATCCAGCTGTTGAGAATGGAAACGTGGGGTCATCCATGACCCCTGTCTTCCTCCCTATGCTGCCTGTCTCCTTCGTTATCCTTTGAATGAAGAGCTCACCCCCACACCTTCTCAAGTCAAAGCCATTTGTAAACAGGTCTCTGAAAAATAGAGCTATCATATGATCCAATAATTCATTTTTGGGTATGTACCTGAAAGAACTGAAACCAGATATATTTGCACACCAATGTTCACAGTGCCTGCAGCCATACCACTCTAGTGTCTGATCTTGTCAGATTTTGGAAGCTAAGCAGAGTCGGGCCTGGTTAGTATTTGGATGGGAGCCTGCATGGGAATACCAGGTACTGTAGGCTTAAGAGAAGGACTTGGCAGCCCACTCTCGAAACAGCTTTCAAAACCCTGAGAATAGCAAAGAAGCACTGACAATACTGCCCGGCATGGCACAGTGTCGGGTAGTGTTTTGTTCTGTTGTATATAGGGTTGCTATGAATCAGACTCGACAGCACCTAACAACAACAACTATGTTCACAGTAGCATTTTTCACAATAGCCAAGAGGTGGAAATAACCCAAATATCCTTCCACAGATAAATGGATAAAGAAAATGTAGTGGCCAGGTGTGGTGGTGCACACCTGTAATTCCAGCACTCAGAAGGCCGAAGCAGGAGGCTCCACTCCAGTTTGAGGCCACCCTGGTCTACATAATGAGTTTCAGGCCAGCTAAGTGAAAAAAGCTAGACACAAAAAGACAAATACTGTAAAATTCCCCTTGCATGAGGTACCTTGTTTTGTTGTTAAGTACCATCAAGTAGAACAGTCAAACTCAGAAACTAGAATAGTGGTTTCCAGGGGCTGGAGGAAAGGAAGAAAAGTGTTGTTTAATGGGTAGAGTTTTTGATCCATAAGATTTCAAAATTCTGGAGAACTTTTCATAATAATGCGAATATGCTTAACACTACTGAACTGTATACTTGGAAATGGTTGGTAAATTTTACCGTACTTTAAAAAGAACAAAAACAAAAAAAACGAAATAACTAAAAAAGGCTTGCTGATCGGCCTGCAATCTAAACTGGGTTTCCCCTGTTGCAAGCTCACAACCAGCCTCCCGGCTTATCCCTTACTAAGCTCCCACAGGCAGGAACCCTGGCACAGGTGACTCGCAATAAATCCCCTGCCACCCACAAGCAAGGATGAGCCGTTTCTAGTCCCAGGGCAGCCTAGTGTCGTGGCAAACCTCCCAGGACGCCCAGAGGCAGGCGCTGATGGGCTGCAAGGACCGGGAGAAGGCGAGGGTTGGTAGCAGGGTGCCTGCCTTCACGGCACCCCAGGGGCTTCCGGGATACCAGGCCCGGCGCCCCTCGCAAGCCCTTCCTCCAGGAAAGGGGCGGAGCGCATAGCGCCGGGAGGGGTGCGGTTACAGTCGGTGGGCCCCACAGTCAGACTGGCCCATTTAAGCGCCGAGGGCTGTGGGTCACGTGGTGGGCGGGGTGAGGGCGTGGAACCCGGAAGCGGCCTCCTAGCGCCGCCGGGATCGCTGCTGCGGCTGCAGCTCGCTCCGGCCTTCCTCTCCCCACAGCCCACGCGGCCGGCGCCGGCGCCCCTCGCCGGGCTCCACACTGGCGGCAGTCCCGGGTCCTCCCGCTGCCGCTGCGGCGCCCGCTATGGGCGAGGAAGACTACTATCTGGAGCTGTGTGAGCGGCCGGTGCAGTTCGAGAAGGCGAACCCGGTCAACTGCGTCTTTTTCGATGAGGCCAACAAGCAGGTCCGGAGCCCGGTGCCCTCTTCTCCCGCGCAGCTGGCCTGGAGTGCGGCCGGTACCCGGCGCCGCTGGCACAGGACGCGCGGAGCCCGGGTGCCCGCGGACCAGGCCGGGGCCTCCGGGTCCCGCTCCTTCCCAGTGCATGGGCCGAGAGACCGGGCTCTACCACGCCCGGGTGCCAGATGTCTCCAGAGGAGCCCGCAGGGATGGCCCCCGAGCCTGCGCCAGTGGCCCCTTGGTCGATGTTGTCACCTGTTAGCACGCACCTTTTCCAGGCACCTATGCCTTTGCCATTAGTTACACTTGCAGTCAAGAATTTAGGTATTGGGATTTCTCGGGATTTTGTAAAGCAGGGAAGGACAACGTGTATTAAGTGCATCAGCGACGTCAGTGCACAAACTGGCCTTAAGACTTTCCAGCCTCAGTGGGAAACTCTGGAAACAGGAGTTATTTGCATATCTCTCCTTTTTTCCTTAAAATTCGTGTGACTAGCCAAGCATCTGTACCAAAACATGTACCCTCTTAGTTTAATTGAACCAAGGGTGTGGAATAGCAGAAACAGTCGTTGGTAGGTCAGCATTTTAGTCTACATCCTTTCAAAGTTCAGAACATTAATGTTTGTTTTCTCTCTCAGGTTTTTGCTGTTCGATCCGGTGGAGCTACTGGGGTGGTAGTTAAAGGCCCAGATGATAGAAATCCCATCTCATTTAGGTAACAGTATTGTCATTTTCAGAATAATTTCCATGTGGAACAAAATGGTGTTTTTTCTGATTTCAAAAGTGGTTGTATAATTTTGTTTTTGCCTCCCCTGAGAGGGCTGATGTGTGTGGATGGAGTCCCTGTTTGTAGGGACAGGATGCAGACACCTGTGGTGCAGTCTTGGGGGGTGGTACTAGAACTCCTCTAACAGCGAAATATGTGTAGCAGTTGATGTGGGAATCAACTTCTCCAAAAATAGGGCACCTGTTTCCTGGTACTTGAAAGTGAGTGCATTGGTGCACTTATTTCTGGTTTGGTGGGGGGTGGGTTTCATTTCCTCATTTAGCCCAGGTCTTCCTAAAGTGTTTGGTGGGTGGAAGAGATTCAGTGTTTCTCATATGATAAATATAAAAATAACATGTCCCCCGCTGTACTTAAGGTGACTGGATATCTTAGTTTACATAAATTGAGCTGGTGTGATTAAACAGCAGCCTTTCACTTTCAGAAGTCTCTCAATTTGGGTGATTAACTATCCAGTCATGTTAATTTTTGTGTTTACAGAAGCAAAAAATACAATGTAGGCCCTCAATTCAGAAAGTTCATAGTTGAGCTGGCTGTGGTAGGGTATACTTATAATCCCAGCACCCTGGGGTAGCTGAGACAGGAGCATTTCAGATTTGAAGCCAGCTTGATCTACATAGTAAGACCCTGTCTCAAAACAAAAGAACAATAAAAACAGATCCTAGTTGGCCTGTGTTACTGGAAAGTGGTTTGAAGTAGAAAACAGTTGACCTCTTTTATTGTTCTATCATTGTTCACCAAACACTGATGGCAGCTCCTGTGCTGGACACTAAGCAGGTGAAGACTTAGAATTAGTCTTAGCCCCCTTCGGGGTACTTGCCTGTGGGAGACAGGCGAGCACACAGACATGATGTGCCTTGGTAAGTGCTATGACAGAACTCTGTTTAAACTATGGGAACAGGTGAGAGACGTGACCTTGATCTTGGGATGGGCTATGGATGCCACTGGCTGGGGAGGTCAGGGGAATGTTCTCAGATGGGGATGGGAAGCTGTCTTTCAGCAAGGTTTTAAAGTATGAATGGGATGATTTCTAAGTGGAGAAGTGGAGAGGCCTTCTAGATGGAGAACACTAGAACAAGAACTTGGCGTTTTGGTGTTTTCTTACATTTTAAAATCAGCTTTATTGAGGTATCGTTGGCTCAAAATAAACTGCACATATTTAATGTACCTAATATGATGAGTTTTGACATATGCCTGCACCCCTGAAACCAGCACCACAGTTTAGATAATGAACACGTCCATACTCGCCAGAGTTTCCTCATGCTATCTGTGATCTGGGCTGGGATTTAGCTCAGTGGGTAGAGCGCTGTGCTGCAGTCTCTGAGGCCTCAAGTTCAATTCCCAGCACCTCAAAAATGGGAGAAGGGCCTGGCAATCCACTCCCAAGACAATCCCGAAGCACTCAGCCATTGAAAACCCTATGAGGGTCGCTATGAGTTGGATACCGACTCGACAGCACCTAACAACTAACAAATCTGTGATCCATCCCTTGAATTCTATTAACTGATCCTATTTGTTATTTTTGTTTTATTTTTTGAGCCAGGACCTCACTGTGTGGCCCAGGCTGGCCTTGATCTTGTGGTGATCCTCCTGCCTCAGCCTCACGGGTACTGGGGATACAGGTGTTTGCTACCATGCCTTCCATCTTCATTTCCTTTTTAATGTGGTTTGAGGTATTCGTGAAACACTGGAGGTGGCATTGCAATGGTGGTTTGTGTAGTGAGTAGGACCTGAGACAAAAGAGTGTCTTCTTTTCAAAAGAAAGTTTGTCATGAGAGTAATGGAGGGAGGGCTATTTGTGGAGAAGGTAACTGTGTGGGTATACGTACATCTATTTATGGCCAGACTAATTCCTCAGGTGAAGAGTATGTGTGGCTCTAGGTCTTCATTCAGTTGTTCTGCACTGTACTATCCACTTCTCCAGCGAGTTGTTCCTTGTTGGATTTTGTTGTTTGAAAAGAGGTCCTACTGACAACTTCAGAAACTTTATTCTAATGTTAAACTGGGATTTGCTGCTTCTCAATATTTGTCTTGCTTTTTTTTTGGTAAAATGATAATATCTAGAATTCAGTATAGTTTGACTCTTAACCTCTTCTTTTTTCTTAAAGAATGGATGACAAAGGAGAAGTGAAGTGCATTAAGTTTTCCTTAGAAAATAAGATCCTGGCTGTCCAGAGGACCTCAAAGACTGTGGTAAGTTACACATGTCCTTAAAAATAGCATTAAAAAGAGACATTAGAAGTACTTTTGGAAGAGAGGAATTGCCAAATTCCTATGTCAAAGGAAACATTTATTTTACTGTCCTGAAAGGGATAGTAATGTAGCATTGTATTGGAGCTTTTGCAGATGAGAAAGATACTTGAGTGAATAAATAAATCTGACCTTAGTTTGACATTTTTGACTTAAAAGTTTTTTTTTAAAAAAAGTAATTTGGAACTTCATGCTATCAAGCAACACAAAGACACATGAGGATTATGTGAAGTATGTTTTTGTCTACTTGGCTAGTTGACCTTACTCAAGTCACTTCTTTTACTTCTGTCATTTCTGAATGCTGGATCTGGTAGAAACAGATATTCAGAGTTGGAGCAGCTCGCTGGTACTTTAGTCCTTAGAAATATTTGACTTCCCTGGGCTGTGGCTGTGGCTGTGGCTGTGGCTTGGTGGTAGAGCACTTGCCTAGTATGTGGGAAGCCCTGGGTTCGATTCCTAGTACCACTATACGATAAAATAAATTCACTGTTGCCATTTGTCAAGTAGAGGAAAAGCTGTTGGGAAGATAGGCAGAATCCTGCACTGATCTTTCCATTAGTATTGTTAGAATTTCTAGGAACTATCTTGTCAAATTCCACAATCCATTTCTCTGACTTTACCTATTTGAGGAGTGAATTTTCAAAATCACTTCCTAAAGTTTTGATACTTGGATTCACTTTTTTCTTAGTTGAATGGCAAACCTGCTGCTATTAAGGATCCCTGTGGGCCTTTATATCTTTCCTGTCTTTGGATATTTGTCAGTTATTTTCTGTTCTGATTTTAAGTTTATTTATCCTTTTCTTTGTATCTTGTAGTATGCCCAGGTAGATTGGCAGTATGCTGCCCAATCTGAATTTTTCCCTGTGTTTCTTTCTTTCAGGACTTCTGTAATTTCATCCCTGATAATTCTCAACTAGAATACACACAAGAGTGCAAGGTAAGGGCTGGCTCCTTTCTCAGCTGGTGGCCTTAGTTGTATGTGGAGAGTAGAGAGTGGAGAGCGGGCCAGTGGTGGAAGCAACCTGGAATCAGGCTCTGGGGAAATACTGAGGTTGGCCAGGGTTGCTCGGAGACACTGGGTACTTTTCCTAGTTTTGAAAGTCCAACTCTTTCTCTGTAAAATGGAGGTGGAGGAGTAGATGGGTGATAGATGTTACTCTGCAGTATCAGTGGCTGTTTCAGTCCTGCCCTCGGCTTTCGCTGGGGTGGCAGGTGCCTGGGTCTCAGGCCTGGGTTCCTACTCAGATGCCTCCTCCCTGGGACGGTTTTGGTGAGGAGTTATTTCCCTTCCCTGATGACTTCTTCCCTCTATTAGTTGTCCTTTCCATGTCCTTACACTTTTCTCTTTCCCCAGGTGTACATTCTAATCCATGCTCATTAGATTTCCCGTGTCTAATAAGCTAGGCTAGAGTGAGCTCAGCTGGAAACAGCTCAGCTAGTGGAAGGGGAGTGTTTTTTCCCTGTCTTTATGACTCTTGATAAATGACGCTCAAGGTGGGCTCCTCACCTAGGAGAAGTGCATCTAAGTAATTGGATCCCTTCTGTGGTTACTCTGCATGTGAAGTCGCCACTCACACTAGCTGTCCTGGGCCTTGTCTCCCCTCAGGCCATTGAATCTGTGGTTACAGGCTGCCCAACCCCATTTGGGTCACCACTGGAAAACTTTAGGCCTTCATATTTTTAGAATGCCAGTTTTTATAATGTGGTTGACTAAGAGAATGGCAATGGTACTTTGATTTCTACAAGTAGAAGTAGGTATCTATGAGCTCTGGTTAGTCATCTTTTTACAAAACTCAGGCTTTCTCTGTTCTGTAGACTAGAAGGAATTAAGATTCAGGGTCTTGAATGAGGCATTGGGACAAAAATCAGGGAAAGCTGTATTTATTTATTTAGTTAGTTTTGGGTTTTTTTGAGATAGGGTCTTGCTGTGTAGCCCAGGCTGGCCTGGGACTCATTTTATAGACCAGGCTGGCCTTGAACTTGAGATCTGTCCTCTTGTTTCAGCTCCCTAAGTGCTGGGATTACAGGTATGTGTCACCATATCTGGCTTAGGGAAAGCTGTATTTAAAATAAAATTAAGGAGGGTGTAGTGATGCTTGGGCTACACAGTGAAACCTTGCCTCAAAAAATAAAATAAGTTTTTTGATTTGTTAATGAGTAGCCATTCTGAGTAACATTTATTAAAGAGTAATATAGATAGACCATTTAAGCTTAAACCTTTGAAGAGAATTGTACATATTTTTATTATTAACTAAAAAATACTATAATTCTTTTCAGACCAAGAATGCCAACATACTAGGATTCTGCTGGACCAGTTCTACTGAAATTGTCTTTATAACAGATCAAGGAATTGAATTTTATCAGGTATTATATTTATCATGTATGTTTGCTAGAGAAAGAAAAGGCAGTTTGGCAGCCTTTTGAATTGAGTGCTTAAAGAGATTTTGAGTTTCTAGCACAAGCCTCTTGCTTGAGATTTTATTTTTATTTTTTCTAATTATTAGTAGTATACTTTTTAAATACAAGACATTCAAGCCAGGTGCTGTGGTGCACACCTATAATCTTAGTAACTTGGGAGGCAGAGGCAGGAGGATCGCAGGTTTGAGGCCAAAGGCAGCCTGCATAACTTAGTGAGACACTGTCTCAAAATAAAAAAAAAAGGGGCTAGGGGTGCAACTCAGTGGCAGAGTGCTTGCAAAGTGTGCATGAGGCCCTGGATTTAGCCCCTTAATACTGCAAAATAAGTAAATAAGAATAAAATAAAAAATGAAATTAAGAGATTCAGACATTACCGAGATGTATAGAAAGTCAAAGTTCCCCATAATCCCTAGAGGTAAATAGTTTTTTAGTGTAGTGCAGGCTGTCCTGGAAGTCACTATGTAGAACACTTGTGTCAATCTTTCTGCCTCAGCCTCCCAAGTGTTGGGATTATAGCCATGAGCCACCCTGTATGGGTTTACCATTCTACTTTCTGTTGTTGTTGCTGTTAGGTGCCCTTCAGTCGTGGACTCATAGCTATCCTCATAGGGTTTTCAATGGCACATTGCTTTGGGATTGCCTTGGGAGTGGATTGCCAGGTCTTTCTCCCATTTTTGCGGTGCTGGGAATCGAACTCTGGACCTCAGAGACTGCAGAGCGGCGCTCTACCAACTGAGCTAAATCCCAGCCCCTACTTTCTATTAAGTTGGATTATTTCAGATACCTTGTATAAGTGGGATTAACTCAATATTTATCTTTTTGTGACTGGCTTATTTCATTTGGCACACTGTCATCAAGGTCCTTTCATGTTGTAGTCTGTGGTGGGATTTCTGTCTTTTTGAAACTGAATAACATTGTATTATTTGTATACACCACATGGGCTCATCCATTCATCTGTTGATAGGTGTTTGGTTGCTTCTGCCTTGTGGCTATTGGGAATAATGCTAGAAATATGGATGTGCAAGTATCTCTTCAAGATCCTTTTTTCAATTATTTTATTTTACTTTTTTTTTTGTTTTTTTTTGGGGGGTACTGGGGTTTGAACCTAGAGCCTCATGCTTGCATGCTTTGCAAGTGCTGGACCACTGAGCTGCACCCTCAACCCATTTTTTTACTTTTTGAGACAGGGTCTTGCTAAGTTACGCAGACTGCCGCTGGTCTCAAACTTGCGATCCTCCCGCCTTTGCCTCCCAAGCTGCTGGGATTACAGGCGTGTGCCACTGCGCCCAGCTTTTTTTTGTTGTTGTTGTTGTTTTAAGAAAGGGTCTTTCATATTTCTGAGGCTGGCCTGGAACTCTCAATCATCCTGTCTCAGGCTCCTGAGTGTTGAGATTTCAGGCATGAGCGCCCATACTTGGCTTTTCAGTTATTTTAGATGTATGTACTGAGCAGGTGGGGTTGCTGAGTCTTATGGTAGTTCAGTTTTTAAAAAACTTTTTGTGAATTGCCACACTTTTCTATAGCAGCTATACCATTTTATAGCCAGTAGGGCACAGGGGTTCTAGTTTCTCTGCATCCTTGCTAACACCTGTTATTTTCTCTATCTTTTTGTTTGTTTGTTTGTTTGTGGTGCTTGGGATTGAACCCAAGGCCTTAGACCTGCTAGGCAAATGCTCTACAATGGAGATACATCCCCAGACTCTTTTTTTGATAATAACTATCCTAATGGATATAGGTATATCTGATTGTGGTTTTGATTTACATTTCTCTGATGGCTAGTGAGCCTGAGTGTTCCTTCACCCTCAGATGTTAGAGACTGAACCCAGGATCTGGTGCATGCTGGGCATGTGCTCTACCAGTAAGCTACACCCCTAGCCTTGAGCAACTTTTTATGTGTTGACCAGTTGTCTGTCATCTTTAGAGAAATCTCTATTCAAGTCCTTTGCTTGCTTTTGTTGTTTTGTTGAGTTGAAGGAGTTCTTTATATATTTTGGAAATTAACCCCTTATCCAATTATATGATTTGCAAGTATTTTCTCATACTCTACGTATTGATTTTTTACTCTATTGATTGTGCCCTTTGATGTACTTGCCTGTTCACTCTTTTAATCTGTTCCACCTGCCTGATCTATTGAGGTTGCTGCTGAGATCTCTGTTGTTGTGTGCTGTCGAGTTGTGACCTTCATAGGGTTTGCAATGGCTGATTGTTTTGGGATTGCCTCGGGAGTGGATTGCCATGTCCTTCTCCCCTTTTTGCGGTGTTGGGAATTGAACTTGGGACCTCAGAGACTGCAGAGCGGTGCTGTACCAACTGAGCTAAATCCCAGCCCTGCTGAGGTCTCTAAGTGGGCCCAATGTAGAGGGTGTTAGGATCTTTCAGGTTTAATTTTATGGACCGAATGCAAGCAGTATAATTGAGCATTTAAGGATGGAGAAAATATACTGGAGCAAGGGAAGTGTGAAATGCTTATGCCATGGTGCTTTGCTTCAGGGCTGTCACCAAATCTTTGTGATGCCCATCAGAAAGAACACTTTAAACATTAAATTCTATATACACAGAAATAGAACTTTGTACATATTGCTAGCACGGAAAGGAGTGCTTGTTTTACAGAGGGGTTCCCCACAGTAATCATCAAAAAATATATGTCTGTTCTCCGGGGTTGGAAGGGATATAGTATAGTCACCTAGATGGTCGTCAGGTTCTCAAGAAATAAGTTAAAAAGAGGACTGCAGCCTCCTCATTTTGTTGATACTCGGATTATGCAGAGACTTGTGCCTTGGGGCCTTGCTCTCCCTGATGGTTCTTGGCACAGTGCTTCCATGAGCATTAATGTTTCGGGGGCTCCATTACGTATTCCGCAATGTTTCAGAATATGTAGAGGCATTTAACATGTGCCTTCATTCTAAAGTACTGCACTTGCATGCAGAGTCTCAGGCATCCTTGTAGTGGGAAAAGGTAGCTCCTCCCCAGGCCCTGTGTCTCATAGAGTGGAGATGGAGACCAGGCAGCAGGCAGACCTGTCGCAGACTGGGGAGGTGGTTAATTCAATACCTGGGCCCCTGGAGAATTCGGTTTAGTTTGACCCTTTTCCCGAGAAATGAGAACTTCATGGTTCCTTGCTCTTTGGTGCATGGTGCCTGAATACGTGGGCTCAGACACAGCTTTGCAGTAAACAGTCTGCTGGTCCCTTTGAGGCTGGTTTTCTCATGTATTAACTAAGGCTAATGACACTCGCCTCTCAGGGGTGCCAGGAAGAATAAATGAGTTCAGGTGTGGAAAGCACCAAACACATGGCTCCAGAGATAATAGCTCTGGTAAATACAAACAACACTATTTAGTCAGTGAGCTTTTTATGCTGTTTATTTTCTTGATTTGCTGTAGCAGTCTTCTGACATTTTGCTGTTTTTAACATGAAGTTTCTGTTCCTTGAACTTTGCTTCAGGTATTGCCTGAGAAACGGAGTCTGAAACTCCTGAAGAGCCATAACATCAACGTGAATTGGTACATGTACTGTCCTGAGAGCGCGGTGATTCTGCTGTCTACCACAGTTCTTGAAAATGTTCTGCAGCCTTTTTATTTTAGAGTAAGTGTAAGCCCCTTTCTCTCCATCCCTTAAAAAAACAAAACAAAACTCCTTTATTTCCCAAGCTATCCTGTTGAAAAGGGCAGGTTCCTCCAACGCTAGCCTTACTACTCTGACCACTAGAGGTCACACTGCACCTCTCTGTCAAGTCCAAGCATGAGTCTTTCGGTGGACATAATGGCTGTGAAAACATCACGTAGTGGGACCTTGGAAAGGATCAAGAGATTGTGTGTACTTTTTAGTTGAATTAATGTAGGGGAAGCTAAAACATCACAAGAGTTTAATAAGTCTTTCCCATGACTTTCCTTCCAAAATAGGCTGGCACTATGTCAAAGCTGCCCAAGTTTGAGATTGAATTACCAGCTGCGCCGAAGTCAACTAAATCCAGCCTTTCCGAACGAGACATTGCAATGGCAACCATGTATGTCTGTCTGTTTTGGGGAGGATTCCTTCTTGTAATTTTTTTTAGTGACCTAAGTAAGAGGGATCTGCTACGAGCCCTCAGCAAAAAGACCCTTAGAACATAAAATAAGAACTTCTGGTTGTCTGTTTTATACCTAGATTTTATGAATATAGGAAACCTGGGTCTTTTGGTGTTCTTTTTGACTGTAGTAGCTTTGTGGTCTTGTCATTAGGTCCCGTGCAGTTGGGTCTGACTCATAGTTTGTGATCTTGTTGTTTATGTGCCGTCGAGTCAGAGTCTGACTCAAATTGACCCTATGTACAACAGGCAAAATAGTATTGTCAGTGCTTCTCTGCTATTCATAGGGTTTTCAATGGCAGGTTGTTTTTTGGGAGTGGGTTGCCAGGTCCTTCTCCCAAGCCTACAGCACCTGGTGTTCACAGGCCGTCTCCCATCCGAGTACTAACCAGACCTGACCCTACGTAGCTTCCGAGATCTAACGGCATCAGATGCCACAGTGGTACAGCTATAGGCTTTGTGACCTTAGGGAAAGTTTTTCCTACTTCTCTGGTCTAATACAATGAGAACATTGAATCAATTTATTTCTGAGATATCTTCATTTTAGAATTTTTCATTCTATGAGTTGAAGCTTAACAAGGTTTATTTATTTTTTATTTTTGCTGTCCTTGTGAGTTGAACAGGGCCTTGCATATACTTTGCAAGCTCTCTATCAGTGGGCTGCATCCCCAGCCCACTTTTAATTTATTTATTTTACTTTTGAGACAGGGTCTTGCTAAGTTATGCAGGCTGCCTTTGGCTTCAAACTTGCAGTGCTTCTGTCTCTGCCTCTGCCTCTAGAGTCACAAGGATTACAGGCATGCGCCATTGTGCCCAGCTACAAGGTTTATTTTTTAGCTAAACTGTATCGTTGTTGTTGTTGTTGTTGTTGTTAGGTGCCGTCGAGTTGGTGTCCAACTCATAGCGACCCTACATCCAACAGGTGAAACACCTTTGTCAGTGTTCTATGCTATTCATAGGGTTTTCAATGGCTGGCGGTTTTTTGGGAGTGGGTTGCCAGATCCTTCTCCTAAGCCTATAGCACCTGGTGTTCCCAGGTGGTCTCTCATCCAAATATTAACCAGGTCCAACCCTGTTTAGCCTCCGAGATCTGATGGGATCAGAAGCCACAATGGTATGGCTGCAGGCAAACTATGTCATACGTGCTTTAAATCAGTTTTTTTGATCTAACAAGGAACTGAATTGTTTATGTAGGAAGGTATATTTTTGTTTGAAAAAGTAGTTACCTCAATTTTCAAGCTTCATAATGAAAATTTCCAACAAAAAAGGAAATTCATATAAAGAAACCTTTATATCCCTATATTCCTGACTCAGTAGTCATCACAAGTTTGCTTTTAAATTACTTCTTATTCTTCTATAAGTTTCCAAACTAGAAAAAAAAAATTTTTTTTCACTTTTTCTTGCCTTTCCTTCTCCTTTTTCTTTCCCTTCTCAGTTTCCAAAACAGATAAGGTGAGAGGAATCTTGGCTGAAGTGGGGCTCGGGCCCTGCTTCCCATCTCTTTGGTGTCCTCATCCTTGTCATGTGACCAGCAGCTGTTGACTACTGGGATAGAAATGTACATTCAAAAACTGCTCACAGCAACATTTATTAGATGACTTACTATGAATAGTGATTATACTTTTTTTTTCTTTATCTTTTTCTTTTTCTTTTTTGAGATAGAGTCTCTCTGTATAGCACAGGCTGTCCTGGAACTTGCTAGGTAAACCAGGCTGGCTTTGAACTTGTGTTGACCCTTGTGCCTCAGCCTCCCAAATGCTGGGATTGCAGGCATATGCCACCATGGCTGGCTTTATTTTTCTATTATTAAGGAATATGTACTCATTGTATAAAACTTGGAAAACAGAAAGATAGGAAGGGAGACATAGCTTATCACTCAAAGGTAACTATTAACAACATGTATTTTTTCCTAATATTTTTGGACTCTGCTTAGATTTCTGGTTTGCTTTCAAAAGATTGTGATCAAACTGTGTAGTCTTGCATTCTTTTTTCCACTTAAGTTTTTTAATAAATGGGCTTTTGTGTCATTAACTATAGTTTCTTTGTAACCGTTTTTGTAGACTGCAAAATAATATATTAAATGAATTCTTATAATTTACCTAATTTATAATTCAGCATTTAGCAGGAGGAATTTTACGTGACCAAATGTGACGTATCTGTCTCCTCTGATTAGATATGGGCAGCTTTACGTTCTCTTCCTGAGACATCATTCTCGGACCTCCAATAGTACGGGAGCAGAGGTGGTCTTATATCATCTGCCACGGTATGTTTCATGCTCTCTTCCCTCCTTCTGATTTCAAAATAGGAACTAAAGCTTATTAATCTACTTTTTTTTTTAAACCTTTCTGTTGTCTTACAGAGAGGGCACATGTAAAAAGATGCATATATTAAAGTTAAATAGGACTGGGAAGTTTGCCCTAAATGTGGTGGACAACCTGGTAGTCGTTCATCACCAGGATACAGAGGTATGAGTCTTGTGTGTATGTGGGAATCTAAGCTGTGTTTGAACATGTCAGGGTTGCTTAAAAGCTTCGTGAAAATTGGCAAAACTTTCTGAACAAGGACTAGACCACGCTCTTTATGCTCAAAGTTTTGGCTTCCAGATAGAAATGCTTTTTGTATTCTAAATGTTTGAGAAAAAAGTAATCCCCTGACAATTGAATAAGGATAATTAAAAACAATTTTAGAAAATAATGGGAGATGTGACCTTTGGAGCAGTTACTTGGTTGAGCCAGCTGAGCTAGGAAGTGGCTGCAGGACCAGGGCGACGGTGTAGCATGATTCCATGATCTCTGTGCCTCATGTGTGGGCATGGATGACAGGGTCTAACCACCATGGTTTGACGCTGTGGGGCCCACAAGAGTTGGAACGGGTCCTGCTTTCTCTAGGCTATGAGCTGGGTGACTGATAGTAGATAACCCACTTCCCTGTCATCCGGTTCTGTGAGGATGGTGACACCATATCTCTGACTGATGAAGATGTTTCACCTTGAAGTGAAAAAGATATGCTTAAGTTACTGTGAGCTTTTCACAGGAAGCACATGGAAAGTGCAGGAAGTATTTGTGAGAGGAGATAAAAATGCAAAAGAGTTGTGATGTTGATGGCAAATTCCTTTGTAAGTAAGAGCTGTCCTATAGGGAAGGAAGGCACGCACAGCCTTTGAAACTGATGTGGACTGGTGAGACATGGGGTAAAGTTGTCTTTATTTTCCCTATAGACATCGGTAATATTTGACATCAAGTTACGGGGAGAGTTTGATGGCACTGTTACTTTCCATCACCCAGTGCTTCCAGCTCGGTCGATTCAGCCCTACCAGATCCCCATGGCAGGTAAAGTGGAACTAGTGGAGTGACTGTGCTACTGTCCTCCCCCTCCCGCCATGTAGCTGTGTTCTTGCTGTAATCTTTGGGAGTCATGTTTTGAACAGGATGAGGAATACATAGGTAATCCCAGATGTGTTTGATTTAAGGGAGGGACATTCTTCTTTGTTGTTTTTTGCAGTGCTGAGGCTGGAACCCAGGGCCTCAGGCATGCTAGGCAAGTGCGAGCTGTACCCTACCCAGTTTGTTCTGTTTTTTATTTATTTTAATTTAATTTTTTTTTTTTTTTTTTTTTTGCGGTACTGGGGATTGAACCCAGGGTCTTGCACTTGCATGCTTTGTAAGTGCCCTACCACTGAGCTACACATTCAGCCCATTTTTTTAACTTTTTGAGACAGGGTCTCACTAAATTACACAGACTGCCTCTGGTCTTGAACTTGTGATTCTCCTGCCTCTGCCTCCCGAGTCGCTAGGATTATAGACGTGCCTGGTAGTTCTGTTTTTTAAAATGTTACTCCTGCTGATTCTGTAAGCTAAAATTGTGTCGTGAAAAGCATTTTAAAAGATAAACATATCTTCATTTGAAGAAAATAAGATGTTTCTCTTTCCTAAGCTTTCCAATGGTGATTACCCAATGAAGATGACGAAAGGTTTTTTTATTGTTGATAAGCCCATAACATATTCTGTATTCATGAGCTCTGTTGCCATGAAATTGCATTTGGCTAGTTCTGGCTGTTATTTTAACCTAAGGTTACTTTTCCCTATTCTTTTCCCTATGACATAGAATATGACTATTCTGTGTCATAGTCATAATAAATTCCACCAGTAATCATAGTAAGAGCTTATGGTTGTGGTTCTTAAGTTTATTCCAGACCAGTCCCCTTACTGCCTTTGAAGTGGCAGAGAAAGTCAAAAGAGAGGCAGTCAGGATTTCAGAAAAGAGGAAACAACAAAAGAAACCATCGGACTCCTTTTGCCTGTTCCCAGGATCAATCAGTTTCAATGTAGAGCTCAAACAGTGCTTGGTTCTCTTTATTTTAAAGGAGGTTAGAGTCCAGAGGTATCTGGTTAGAGTCTCCATGTAAATAGTAGTCATGCTCATGTTTGGGACTCTGGCAGTCATGTTTTGTTCTTCAGAGGAACACCTGTCACGTGGCATCTCATTGTTAGCCATGCCTGCGCTTAGGACTTCCTCTTGCTTTTCATAGGGCAGATTGAAAATTGGGGCTCTGGATGATGATTTAGCAAGAGCTGGGTCAGCCAAAAGCTTAATCGCTTTCTGGCATAGTGGGAAGAAGGAGCTGGTTCTCACAGATGTCTGATTAGGTTTTCCTGCCTTCTGTGTTCTCTGTGGCATCTCATTTTCCTCTGTATAGTGATGTTAGCATTAAAGAATAGATTGTGTCAAGTGATGAGCTTGTACCTGCTGTCCATTTGGAGTGAGGGTAACTGCTGGAGAATGGGAAAACCACTGTAAACATTTAATATCATCAGCTGTGATCTAGTATTAAAGGAGGCAGTTGGAGCTGGGCACCCTGGCTATAATCCCAGCTCCTTGCAGGACTGAGGCAGGAGGATCTAGTAAGTTTGAGGCCAGGGATACCCTGAGCAATTTAGTGTGACCCTGTCTCAAAATAAAAAATAAAAATAAAAAAGGAATTAGAGGGTGTTAGGGATGCAGCTCAGTGGTGGAACACTTGCCTAGCATGCATGAGGTCTTGGGTTCAACCTCTAATACTGGGGGGAAAAACAATAGGGAGGCAGTTGGGTGCTAATTGGCTTGTATGATAAAATAAGTATTAGTTGGACAAAGATAACAGGAGGAATCCGGGAGCCCATGACTCTCTGGAGGTCTAGGGAGTGTGACAGGTGAAGCATGTTTTGAGGTTAATGACCTGTCCTTCGTGTTTCCTGCTGGCCCCTGGGCCCTGGCAGACCCGAGACCCTGGGTGTGTTGGCCACCCTGTGCTGCGTGTGGGAGGGTGGGCCCTCAGGAGCTCACCGGGCTGTTTGGAAAGATGAAACCAGCAATTTGGGGAAGAGTCAGCAACTCTTTTTCCTTCTGGTTTTGGCCTGTGAAACCACTGGTTCTCAATTTGACTACATATTCAGATCACCAGGGGCCTTTTAAAAGCTCTAGGCTGTCCGCAAGGGCTTGCAAGTTGGTAGTGTGTATGGCAACAGTTGAGGGCTGTTAGCTTAGACCTTCTCAGTTAGGGGCGTGTTCCTGCATTTGGGGTGGTCTGTTTAAACTGACCATCTTTTCTGACCAGCTAATTAACACTGCCTTCTGACTATACCTGGGCAATTGTGATAGTAGGGTAGCTGGCCATCGTGGGCCCCTGTCATGTGAGTTTGGGAGTGCTGCTTCCCAGACGAGCTCCCTGTGCCGGAACCTAGTCTGCAGTGGATAATTGAGCTCACTATGTGGATGATTAAGCCACAGCCATTTTATTTCACACCTTCTCAGCGAATCCGGATGTTTGACTTTGAATCATCTAGGTAACTCAGGGTTTTAATGTGCATTTGTAAGTGGTGACGAGTCACCTTTGGTTATTCAGAAAAACCAACCACTGTGAACGGAGGCTGGACATGCTCTCCCCTTCCTAAAGAGATATTTTCATGGATTGTTCTCGATGTCTTTCTGCTTTCTTCCCAGGTTGTGTTGTCAGTGAGACAAGACAGCTCACTTTTTCCTCACATACTTAAACATTTACTGGCCTCGTTAAAAAGTGTCACCTTTTGCATCTAAAGTACTAGGAATGGTGTCTGTACCATTTTGACTCTGTCACACTCAGATTTTCTCAATTTGTAGGTCCTGCAGCTGTGACCAGCCAGTCTCCTGTTCCGTGTAAACTCTGTATCCTTCACAAAGGCCTTGGCATTCTGCACAGAGGGGAGATGGTCACCCTTTCTTTATACTCTGGCCCTGGAGTGCCCCACCCCCCTACCCCCAGGCAGCTGTGGGCACCACACCTGGGGAGCTTTCCTGCTCGTTTGGTGGCCTCAGCACCAGGGGGCTGACAAGTGCTAACTGAAACGGGGCTTGCCCCTGGTTTCCACTTCTGCCTGATTTAGAATTTCCTATAACATGTGGACTCTTCATCCTGGATTGTCTTTCAACCTGACATCATCATCAGCGCAAGCCAAGGTAGGTCGGAGGGGACGATCACTGTGGGAGGGAAGAAACAGTGCTTGTTGACTTTACATCACAGTGGTAGCCAGTGACGTTTCAACTTGAATCTCTGAGATGACCTCTCCCTTCAAAGGTTGGAAATGGGCTTGCTTTCACCTTGAACTCTGCTCTTTGTGCATTCATTTTGTCACTAGCATATATGATTTTTATAATTAAAGTAACTGATGGCCACTCGCTGCTCTAAGCCCATTCTGAAAGCCAGCTCCATGATGGGGGTGCTCCACCCTTGTCACTGCCCTTCCCATGTGCACCTGTGCGCACCGGTTCTCCTTGCTATCCTTCCTCACCCTGCTGGTGAAGCTCTCTCAGCCTGTTGCTCATGTCCTCCTGCGTAATCACTTTGTGTCTTTCTGTTGGAGAGCTTCTCCTTTAGTCTTTACTTGTCTGTATATTTACTTGTCTGCCTTATCCTCTGGGACTCTCCAGGAGAGAGGTCGCCCTAGTGCTGTAGGCATCCACTGCATGTAATCAATTTGCTTCTCTCCATGCTTGGAGAATAGTGCCGGCTCTGTACCACCTTAGCAGAGCTGGGGAAGTGGGGGCGCCACAGCAACCTGACTGCCTGGCAGTGAGGGGATTCCATTAAACGCATGGGCTGTTGAGTGGGTGAATTATGAGATTCTGTTGAGTCTGTGGAGTTAGTTACCTGTTGGACTAATGAACCAGTGCAGGAGTACAGGGCTGACATTGATGCTGTGTATTCACATCTTTTTCTACTTGAAAATTTGATAGCGGGCAGCAGTAGCCTTTCACTGCTGCCCACCTTCACGTCTCGAAGGTGTACTATCTTTATAATCTATGTCTGTATTTTCTAATAACCTTATTCTCTATAATATATAAAGAAAGAAAACAATTGGAAGGGGCCTAGATACTGTGGCGGGGAAGGTACTACTTAGAACTGAGGGCCTGTTACCCTCCATATTCAGGGAGACACCATTGCTGTGCCTCTGAACACAGCTTAGTTTGGGGAACCAGCCAAGCATGCAGAAGTGTCGCTGTCAGGCCTTCTGTTGTCAGACATGTTCCCAAATGTCCCTGCTCTGAGTTGGTTAGGAACAAAGGACCATTAACTATACTTGTAGTTTTCTTCCTCATGAATGTTTAGGGAAATCCCTTGCTGGGCTTTTGTTCTGGTTCATACCATATTGTTAAAAGTGCCGCCTCTTAAAATCCAGGTTACCTCTGGAACCTCCAGGTGAAGCTTCAGCCCATAGTAAATCTCTTGCCAGATAAAGGAAGGTTGATGGACTTTCTTCTCCAGAGGAAGGAGTGCAAGATGGTCATCCTGTCAGTCTGTTCGCAGAGTAAGTCAATGGCTTATTCCCTGTGGATCCAGTTCCAAAATCAGGCTGTGTTTGCCCATCATCGACCTTTATCAGGAGGAAGGCCATGCTCTTAGGCCTTTTCTACACCTACAGCCTCATTCTCTGCTTGTAGAATGAATGGCATGTTTAATTCTCCTGGAAAAGCTGCAAAGTATTGAAATGACTTGTAGAGACTGGTAGAAAAGATCAGTAAATAGGATGGTTCCAGATGAAGCTGACTTAAACATGGGCTTACATGAGGGACTGGGCTACTATCCTAGGCTTTGAAACAATCATCTCTCAGAATCCAAATTACGAACTACATGTATTGCCACTTTAAGAATCTTTCACTGAGCTGACAATGCAGTGTCCCAGCTACCAGGAGGCTGAAATGGGAGGACTGCTTAAGCCTAGGAGTTTGAGGCCAGCCGGGACGTTTGTCTCAAAAAATAACCTCCTAGGGGGGAGGGGGGAAACATAGAGGAGGGTAAGGGGTTACCTATATGAATAATGCTTATCAAATTGCATATATGAAAATTGTCACAATGAAAAGCATGTCAAAATGAATCACATTATGATGTACGTTAAAAATTTCTAATTAGGAAAAAAAAAAAAAACAACGGTGAGATGGGAGTACCTGAGTATTGGTAATATTCTTTTTATTGATCCAAGTGGTGAATAAGTGGCTGTGTTAATTTATATGTGATCAAAAAAATAAATAAATAACCTCCTTACCTCCCCCCTGTACCACCCCCAAAAAACCTTCAAGTTTCCTACTGATATTTATCATAGTTATTTTTCTCTAGTCATTAGAAAGGAGTGAGTTTGTTTCAGGTGTCGGCTTTCTTTAAAACAAACAACAACAACAACAACAACAAAAACATAGCATTTCTTCGAATGCCCTTTAAGGGAATGTTTGCATTGGTCACTCTTTGGTATTATTTTATCAGCAATCTACTGAAATTCCACAGATTACAGTTGATTTGTTTTGTGTGCACATTATATCCTTTCCAGTGTTGAGCGAGTCAGACAGAGCCACACTGCCTGTGATAGCCACCGTTTTTGATAAACTCAATCATGAGTATAAGAAGTACTTGGACGCCGAACAGAGTTATGCAATGGTAAGTCAGATGGACCATGGTGAAGGCTTCCCACCATCCCCAGGGATTTCCTCATTATCATGCAATATGATGCTAGCACAGTGTCACTGAGGTTGATGCGTGGCCAAGTGCAAGGTATATTCAGAGTACCTGCATCCCACTAGTTGAGGCTGCATCTCATTTAGTGCCTTTACCATTTTTGCTTTGTTTTTTAAACTGTTTGATCTTACTGATGGATAGCTCCTCAGTTTACCTCTATTTTATATAGATAAGAAAGTCACCCTTGGCTTTGCACTATTTTATATGTCACCAGAGTCTGAACTTAGAAAACTAGAAGTATCACTTCCATTGTTTTTTGCACCTTGTTCCCATAGGATGTTGTTAGGTGCCATTGAGTTGGATCCAATTCATAGCAACCCTATGTACAACAGGATGAAACACTATCCACCACTGTGCTATGCACACGATCTTTTTATGTTTGAGTCCATTGTTGCAGACACTATGTTTCTTCTCAATGTGAGTCATGCCACATCAGCAAAAGGAGGTCCCAGGGGCTTTACTCCATTCCCATCATTAAAGTCAACTCTATTTGGAGGGGGCAACTCTTCCCCAGTCGTTTCTTGAATGCCTTTCAGCCTAGAGGGCTCATTATCCAGCAGTATATATGACAGTGCTTCTCTGGTATTCATGGGGTTTTCAATGGCTAATTGTTTTGGGAGTGAGCTGCTGGGTCCTTTTCACTAGTCTGTCTGGAAGCTCAGCTGAAACCTGACCACCATTGGTGGCCCTGCTAATATCTGAGATACCGGTGGCATAGCTTTCAGCATCATAGCAACATACAAGCTGACAGACGCATGGGGGTCCTGTAGGATATAACCATAAAAATAAGACTTACTTTAGAATTCAGTCAGTATCCTACTAAGGCTGTGATGGCTAATTACAAGCACTGTGTGTTAGTTAGTAGGTATCAAATGTTTGTAGTAAAAGACTAGAAAATGCAATGTGGCTATTATCAGATTCTATATTATTAATACGTTATATTTTCCAAGACTAGAAAGAAGTTAGGATGAGTGGGAAAAATTATTTCACTTCAAGGACCTGATTAGTTCTAAGACTAACAGTGGATGTGGTTTTAAACAAACCTAGAACTCCACTCTGCTTTGGCTATTCAAAGATACCAGGTCTAAATCAGGTTGTAGAAGGCAGCTAGACTGCCTACATCACTTCTGTCCCTGTCCTGCGTCAGCCGTGAGGGGTGGGTGAGCCTTCCTAGACACCCCCTCTTGGTCCTGCTGTTGATGTCCTGGGATGTGGGAATCAGTAGGCCTGACCCCTGATGGCAGATTCTAGATTTTCCTACACTGTGGCGATCAGCCATCAGCACTCAAGCTCACCAGGGCTGAAGCTATGAAAGTGCAGGGTCTTGGCCTGTACCTTATAGCTACTGCACTGTCTGCATGGGTCTATACTGCTTTAGAATGAGGGAAAATAGCCAAGGCTGCCCCACAGCTCCCCTGTACAGTCGTATCTGGGGAGCACTGGCTCAGGGTGTAGCTCAGTGGTAGAAGTCCTTGCCTATCAGGCATAGGGCCCTGGGTTTCATCCCAAGCATCACATAAACAAATATTCCAACATAGACTCTTTGCAAAAGCTGTTCATTTATTGTTGATTAGAGCTTCATAAATGAGGACATAACTAGCCATTTCATCTTTATTAGATCTGGAGTGCCCCTTCATCCAGGATTAAGAAAGACAGGGAAGTGAAAAACCTTCAGGGTTAGAAAAGGTGCACATCTGAACACCATGGCTTAGGCTTATTTACTCTGCCTACCATGAACCATGGTGTATTTTCAGGATGGCCAATGCAGCCCTGCTCAGCTCCTCCCAGCCAGCATAAGAAAACAAAACACTTTTTTCCTAGATAATGACATGTCTTCTGTTCATGTTAGATTCACATCTATGAATTTGGTCTTTTGGGGATTAACTGGAGTCAGCACCATTTCTCTAGACGATGGTTAAAATCACAACTTGTGCCTTACCTTTGTAGGCAGTAGAAGCAGGGCAGAGCAGGAGCAACCCTCCTCTCAAAAGGCCAGTGCGGACCCAAGCCGTGGTGGACCAGTCCGACGTGTACACCCACGTGCTATCAGCTTTCACGGAAAACAAGGTGCACCACAGCTTTCAGCCTCCTTTGGATGAGAGTTCTCCAAACGGGTAGTTTCGGGGCAACTGTAGAACCCTCATTGTGGTCAGACTAAGTGGTGCTTTTGCGAGTAAGGGCAGGTTGGCTTCTGATATTCAGACCTAAGAGGGAACCACTGATGTGTGTGGTTCTGAGGCTTCTGTACAACACCAGCAAAGTAGAATATTGGGCCTCTTACTACAAGAACAAGTACAGGTGGGGACTCCCCAGTTGCAAGTAGCTGCTTTTGCCGCTGACACAGCCCTCTTTTTTCTTGGTAGGAGATGCCGCATAAGTTCGTGATAGCCGTGCTGATGGAGTACATTCGCTCGCTGAACCAGTTTCAGATTGTAGTACAGGTACCTTCATGGCGGTGTTTGTCCTCCTCAACCAGAGTACGCACATAAAAACTGTCCGTGTTCACTTAGAACAGGGTGTCCAACCTTTTGGCTGCATCAGGCAAAGAGGAATTGTCTTGGGCCATATGCAAACTATATAATATGATTACATCACAGAGAGGGTCAAGAAGAAAAATAAGGGCTAAAAACACAATGGTGTGAAAAGATTTTGAGGGGCCATGTTACTAGCTGTCCTGGGCCACATGGGCCCCTGCCTTACAAGAGGACTCTCTTATATGCTAGGCGGGGCTCTGCATATCAGACACAGGATTTTGAGTGAATTTTGTAACATTCCATATTGTGTTTAGTCAGAATGAAAAGTGTAACAGCAAGTCGTGTTTAAAACACACAACTGAAACTTTTGCCCGTGAGTTAGGATAACTGCTGTCCTCAGCCAGCCTCTGATCTGTTGTAGTTGGGTGATCTGGCAGTGTCCTTGTCCTTCTCTTTTTGTTCCCAGCATTACTTACATGAACTTGTCATCAAGACGCTGGTCCAGCACAACCTCTTTTACATGCTCCACCAGTTTCTGCAGTACCATGTGCTCAGTGACTCCAAGCCTTTGGTGTGTAGCCCCAGACTTTTACTTTTGCTGTGATGAGAAACTTAAAATGGTAACCTGCCAACTGAAGCTGCTCTGAAACTGTCTTCCAGGCTTGTCTGCTGCTGTCCCTAGAAAGTTTTTATCCTCCCGCCCATCAGCTTTCTCTGGATATGCTGAAGGTAATGCTAGTCCGTCACAGCTTCATACCACATGAGCGTCCCTTCCTGCTGATTGGGCTGACCTGCCTCTCTCTCCCCCTTACTTCCAGCGACTTTCCACAGCAAATGATGAGATAGTCGAAGTTCTCCTGTCCAAGCACCAGGTGTTGGCTGCCTTAAGGTTTATCCGGGGTATTGGTGGCCATGACAACATTTCAGCTCGGAAATTTTTAGATGCTGCAAAGCAGACTGAAGACAACATGCTTTTCTATACCATATTCCGTTTTTTTGAACAGCGAAACCAGCGCTTACGAGGGAACCCTAACTTCACACCAGGTGAGCATAGTGTGGAAAGATGAGGCAACTAGACTTAGAAGCAAGATGCCATTTTGGGTGAGCAGCCAGCCACTCAGTAAGGAGGACTCCTAGGTTAGCTTTTTTGCAAATGCCAAGTGCTCATCATGGCCCGCCACACTCTTAGCCCATGGTGTACACTAATGAAATCTGAATTACACCCTGGGACTCAGTGGAGGTTATATCATGGGTCGAGATGTTCAGGACCCAATTTGAAGGGTCTGGACACAACCTGTGACAGCTGATCTTGGAATATTCCTTTGGCAGAATCAGGAACAAGAGAGCAAGGGGTAGCTGAGGGTTTTAAATAGTCTGCAGGGGCTATTAAAGTAATGCTTGAGGTTGAGGTAAGAAACGTAGGCTAATCACTCTCTTCTTCAAATAGTGATAATGTTTAAGGCATTTTCTTTAGGAGAGAAAAGGAAGGGAACTCTTGGGTTAAGACTCTTTAAGTTGGACTCTATTTTAGGTCTACCAACCTTTTCCAGCTGAATTAGTATACAGAACAAGATGGCATTTAGTGACCACAATAACAGGTTAGACTCTGTCATTTAGCTTTTCCTCTTTAAGCACATGGTTTTGAAGGTATCTGTTTTGCAATAGAAAGGGCAACCCTAGATTTAGGAAAACAGGGTTTTTATTAAAGAAAAATAAGTTAAAATCCACTCTATATCTGTGAGCTTCATTGTCTTTTTGCCTTTCCTCTCATGCCTTACCTAATTGGTGATTCTATTTTCCTTTATAGGAGAACACTGTGAGGAGCATGTTGCTTTTTTCAAGCAGGTTTTTGGAGACCATGCTCTAATGAGGCCTACAACGTTTTGAAATCACTTGCTAGTTTTGTTTTTTTTTTAATAAAAATGTGTATAAAGTTAATTTATTGCATTAATAAAGCTCTTTAAACTACAAAATGTTATAATAAAGTATATAACATCCTCGAATGTTACTAAAAATATGGTATAGAATATATGTGATGGCTTACTCCTAAAAAAAAGGAGGCAGCACATGGATTGGCCTTTAGAAAGTGCAGGTGAGCAGCTCACATTCATAGCCATCTGAAATGTCCTTCCTCTTGCCCAAGATTGAGGTTTCTTTCCTGAAGAAGCCAGCAAAGCTTTAGTGTCCTGCAGTCACCTTCAGATTTCATAATACTGCTTCACAAATGAGCATTCCTGAGTTGAAAAGCACGATTCCAAGCTGCTGTTGCTGTGAACCAGCCTGTCATCTGGGAACATTGAGCCCTCAGCTCAGTCTTGACAACGCAGCTACTGTCGTCCTTGGTAAACCCACTGACCCTCAGACACAGTTCAAAGTCACCAAGCCCTTTGAGGGTGCTAGAAATTAAGGAGTCGGTCTCGCTCTGTGCCTTTGTATCGATCTTGAGTGGCGCGTCTTTTAGCTTTATTTACTGATGGTCCTATGAGTAAAAGAATTTTTATTATTTTTTCAGGAAAAAAGGAATATAAACTATCTCCCAGCAATGGAAAAAAAGCCCCCCATTTTCTCAGTCTTCTATTTTGGTACCATCTTTCAACCAGAAGTACAAAGATCATAAGGGTGGTTTGGAAATAAGAGATGAATAGCAGAGGTGGTGTTTTGCTAATAAAAAGCTGTGCTGCAGAATTGCTGGCGTTGGGGCCTGGCTGGCTATTTACTCATTCATCTCTCAGTAGCAGTGGGGGCGGGAGCCCCTGGGCCTGCTGACATTTGGATTTGTTCAGGATCTGACTAGGCTTTTGTTTAGTAAACAAATGAGGCCTTCAGAAAAACATGTTAGCAGTTTAATGAAATAGGTTGAATAATCGTGCAGTCCCCAATAAGATTTTTTCTCTTAAACACAATTTTTGCTCAGTAGTAATTATCAGATGACCATTAGCATAAGTTCAAGTATTATAAAAGAATGCTTTCAGATACAATTTTCTTTTAATAATGTACTTCCATGCCACCTGGGTCTAATCCCCCAGCACAACCAAAAAAACATCCCCCCGCCCCCATAAAACCAAACAAACCCCCTTACCTATATAACTGAGTAAGACAGGGAGAAATATTAATCCATGAGTAGCTCCTAGTAAGACTATAGCTAAATACATTCTGAAGTAAAATATCTGGAAAATTTGAGATTTGGCAAAAGCCAACACCACAATCCCTCCAAATTTTGTAAGTGTGATTCCACTGAATACCTAAAAGAAGAGATAGATATGACTTATTCACCTATTATAATGAAACACTTCCTCATACAAATATGTCTTCACATTCAAGGTCCAAAGTAATGTGGAATGGTTTTCAGGGTTAACTAAAATTGTTTTATTTGCTGCTTTATGAGCTTGAAGGAAAAATTTTAAAAAGGTTCCTGAAGGGTAAGAGCTGTATATTTTTCATAGACATTGTCTTCTGTCCCTAAACAGAGATACAGTCTCAGATGGAAACTATTTTAAGCATCTAAAATTATTACAAAACAAACTTTGAATTTTTACTGTACATTTTTTTCTTTTTTTCTTTCTGCAGTACTACTGGGTTGAACCCACTGCCTTGTGCATGCTAGGCAAGTGCTCCACCACTGAGGCTTAACCGCCAGCCCCTTATTTTTCATTTTGAGACAGTTTCAGTTGTGCAGGCTGCCTCTGGCTTTGAACTTGCCATCCTGCCTTGGTCCCCTGAGCAGCTGGGATTACCTTGCCCACCTCTACTAATATTTTCTATAGTGGTGAGATAGTTGATGAGCCACACTAGGAGATATGGTTGGACTAAGAATCTTTACACGTCAACTTCAGACTACACACTGGGTGCCAGGAAATGGTTGCTTCCTTGCTTGTTACCATGTAGTGCTGGCTTCCAGTGTGCTCAAGTCTACTCTTAATTTTCTTGTTTGAGCCATCTGCCTAAAAAGAAGTCACACAAATAGGTACAGTTCTAAAGAATTTCCCATCTGTACAAGATGTAGCTGGGCTGGGATTTAGCTCAGTGGGTAGAGCGCTGCACTGCAGTCTCTGAGGCCCCAAGTTCAATTCCCAGCACCGCAAAAATGGGAGAAGGGCCTGGCAATCCACTCCCAAGGCAATCCCGAAGCACTCAGCCATTGAAAACCCTATGTGGGTCGCTATGAGTCAGATACTGACTCGACAGCACCTAACAACAACAACAACAACAACAAGATGTAGCTATTGCATTTGTGTGAAAATTTGTAGCTGCTGCACAAGTAATGGATCCAAATTCTGTTTCTTCTGAGAAACGGTGAGCGAGTGCTTCAGGTTGTGACACCTGCCCAGGCCCCCCTGCTGAGAATACTCACAGAACTGCCCATGTGAGCAAGCGCCTCTTCTGCGCGCTCCACGCGGCTGCCTTTTGCACTCAGCGTGAACGCTCTTGTGATGTGGCTGCAGAACTCCACGGAAATCCCACAGCTCTGGAATAAAGTGCTTCTGTGAGGATGGCTCTTCTCCAGCTCAAAATCCTACAAAGCCACCCCTTTCCCAACGTGAGGGTTATCAGGCATCTGGCGCTGGAGGAGCCCTAAGCAGCCCCCTTGTCTCATAACACAAATCCCATATCACATGTCTCTGAACTGCAGCAGGAAACTTTGGAACCTCCTAGGCACCGCCCAATGCTCCAATTTTCTACAGCATATTTGCTTTGATTAGGGGAAGTTCTTGAAACATCTTAAGGTTACTCCACCCCACTGAACCAGCACAATGCCATTCCTTTGCTTGGGCCTCACTGCCACTCTGAAAGGGTTTCTACCTGGCATTCCAGGTGTTTCTACCTTCCATCAATACCTTCTCAGGTGCTCATATCTTCAATATGTTATTGTTTGGTTTAGGTTTTTTCTGAGACAAAGTCTCACTATGTATCCCAGGCTGGCCTAGAAGTCACAGTCTTCCTGCCTCAGCCTCCAAGTGCTGGGATTACAGTGTGCGCCCACATGCCCGACACCTCTTCAATATATTATTAAAAAGTGCCTGGCAACTGAATGGGAGGCCCCACTGGGAGAAGGGTAACTGTCAGTAAAAAGAGAACATCTTGCTGTCAATGATGAGCTTTTGCAGTCCCTTCAGGATAATAAAGGTAGAATACTCAGACCATGAACTCTCATTTCTATTGTTTCAGGTACCATGACCCACACTGTTTACTATAGCTGCAGGCAAAGGGATTAGAGAAAAAAGTGGAACTAAACAAAAATTACTTTTATTTTTTTTTTGAGAGTCTCACTATGAAGCCAAGGATAGCCTGGAGCTTGTTATATAGCCCAGGCTGGTCCCAAGCTCTCCATCCCCTTGCCTCAATCTCCCAAGTGTGGGGATTGCAGGTGTGTGCCACCACAAGTGCCGGGCCTCAGAACTGACCAGGTGTTCCCCCCAGTGCCCCTGCCACACCCTGCTCTCACTCCACCTCGTGCTCAGCTCTCCACTCCATGTGCACCAAGAGCAAGAGGCTGCCTTGGTATTTTATACTATTTAGGGTTCGTGTGGAATCCAAGAAACAATCCATGCAAGTGATGCAGGAGCTGGGGACAAAACTAGGACTCACCATCACCAAGTTGACCAAGGAAACTGCATTCAGACTGATGCCCCACAGCCACATAACGCCAAACATGTTGACCAGGATCATGGCGATGGTGACACACATGATGACCGCAGACCACAGATCACAGCCCATAACCACCATGGTCACCAGAAATATGGATGCCAGGGACACACTGAGGTTGAAGATGGTGTCATTGATAATAGTCAGGTACTGCTCATAGAAGACGTAGAAGACGCTGGGGAGGAAGGGAACACTTGTCATGGGAGCTCACCTCTCACCCTCTTCAAAGGACCTCCCTGGGGAGTTGCACAACTCATCCAGAGCGATTCAACTGGATCTTTGATAGCTCCTGACAACCAAAGAAGGGCCTGATAATGACACAAAATCTCCTAGGCTACCTTAAAGACATCTACAAAGAGTATTCCATTGTACTTTGGGAAAAAAAATAAATGTCCAGGTCTGTTCTGGGAACTACTCCAGACCATTATTTTCCCCTCAGTTAATCAGCTTTCCCTTGGAATTAAGACACATACTCTGAGAATTTCTTCCACAGAAAAACAGGCTGCCTTAGTTGAGCAAGAACATGGTAGTGGTGGTGGTTGTTAGGTGCTGTCGAGTCGGTATCCAACTCATAGCGACCCTGCGTATAACAGGTGTAACACTATAGTCAGTGCTTTGCTGCTGTTCATAGGGTTTTCAATGGTGGATTGGTTTTTGAAAGTGGGTTGCTGGGTCCATCTCCCAAGCCTACAGCACCTGGTGTTCTCAAGCGGTCTTCCATCCAAGTACTAACCAGGCCAGACCCTGCTTAGCTTCCGAGATTTGATTGGATCAGATGCCACAGGGCTTCAGCTGCAGGCTAAGATCATGGTAGTGGTTTAAAAAAAATTGCTTGTTTCTTCTATTTTCCAAGTTTCATATATAGTAATTTTCTTGCAAGTAAAAAGAAAAAATAGCAACGCCCCCCCCCCAATAACCCAAATAAGTGAAAAGTGCACCTAGAAGCACTGTTGCAACTAATGAGTGGAAAGGGACACTCATCAGCTGATGGCCAAGAGGACTGTCATGTCCCTTCTGGGAGACCTGCTCTCCAAACACCCCTGGCCTGTGCTATATGACAGTGGATCTCTTTCAGGCCATGACACAGCACAGATTAAATTCTGTGTTTGCAGCTCTCAGACCGGGGAAGGGGTTCAAGATTCTGGCCTTTCCTACCAAGCATACGCTTGTCATACATCCGCCGGGCTCAGGATGGAGCAGGTGTTGGAATCAAATCTGAGGATCAGCGTCCTACCAAAGAAGTCCCACAAGGGAGGACCCCTCCCCAGGAAACCTGTGTCTGTGAAAATCCCCGCTTTACCTGTACGGGAACACACGGTAATTACTATCCCTAAGACCCATGGTTTCGGTGATGTTACTGGCTACAAGTCGGGCTTTTTTCAAGGCGTCAATGTAGTCAGTGGAGGTCTGAAGCACAGTGTGGTAGGTCATGAAGTACGTGGCTCCAACGCCAGTGTCATTCCCGAGGATATTAACTGCTGAACTGTAAGCAGCATGTCCCCTGAAAGAGAGCCAGTGGGTATCAAAAAGGCCATGCCTTGCAAAACACAGGCAGAATCTGAGCACGCAGGTAATGTGAAGTGACCAGCCCCGGCTCAGAGGCCAGACGGACGAAGGAGGCCTCCCGATAAGGGAACGTGGAAGGCTTTGGCTCGCTCCCACCCAGTCTGGCTGCGGTTTCTCTGGTGTACAGCCGCTGTTTCTCTATCTGGTTCCGCTCATAATCAAACATGTTCTGATACAAAGTTTACTTGGTGCCATTGTGTAACAGGAGGCTGGAAAGGGCAAGGGCTGGACTTAAGCTCAGTGCTGTTGCTGAGCGACCGTGTGACCTTGGCAGAGTTCCCCGACCTGAGCCTCGGCTGCCCCTCTGTGAAAGCTATTCTGCCATAGACCTGCTGGCTGCGTGGTGCTCTAAGTCAGGCCCGGGAGGCGCCTTGTGTGACATTGCACACTGCATGTTTCCCCAAAACTGTGGATGTAGCCTCCGGGAACACACATTCCTTTCAAGCACACCAAGGGGCAAGACCCATTTCTCTCAATTTTAGGGGCAGTCTTTCCACAGGACCTGGCATCAGTCTCAAAACATAGCTATGATACATGCAATTGACTGATATGACTCTGGGCAAAGGTGGTCTTACAAAAACCAAGTACGCCCAGAGTTTTCCTCATATATGCGGATGCTCATCTTCCACCTGCAAAAGCTGCTAAATGAACCCGAGCCCTCCAGCCATCTTTGCTTCCGGGCCAGATGTCCTGGCTGCCTGGCTGGATGGGGAGTGAGGCAGCCTAGACCCTTCTACGTGGCCACGCCACCAAGGAGGATAGTCGGGCTAACAGTCTGAACCTTACCTGTGATGACACTACCAAGGCAAAGACGCAGGGCCTTATAACCTACTGGCACAGCAGAGGAGACATAGTTCTTTCTTGCCCTGAAATACCAGAATGTTCATCCTTGCCCTCTGCCCCGTCATAACATGCACAGGAATCTGCAGGAATCCACTCATACACCCAAGGTGCAGGACACAGCAGTGTAAAAAACAGGGACCCGGCTAGGATGAAATCTGCTGAAAACCACGAGGTGTTTTCTTTAAAAGATGTCTTAAGTTTCTCAGCCTTCAAAGGAGGATTGAGACAGGGCAGGCAAGAGACCCTCTCCCAAAAGCTGTATCAATCCACTCCTTTCTGAGTTTTGTATTGCGATTTAAAGCTGAAGCGGATGCTTATCTGACATGGCTCAATAGCACTTACCCTTTGCCACACTTGGGGTTAGGGTTATCAGAAAGGAACATGGGCAGGAATCTCATGAAGTCTCCACCCTGAGGCCTCTGTTTGCCCTCTGGAGTCAGAGGCCTGCAGCGGACACAGGCAGGGTCAATCACTGGCAGAAATACAAAGAATGCATTATTAGAAGAAGGGGACTCCAGATTTCTAAAAAAAGACATTTACAAACTGAGGGAAATTACTTTCCTGGATCTTTACCCTTATCTAAAAGCTTTAGCCACATGTGACTTTCATAGTTTAATGAATTTAATACATGAATGGTTTCATCTTAGGCAGATCATAGCCCACTTCCTTTCCTCAAGTAGGTTCCTGCTTCTAGGACCACCTTGAGTGGTATCAGGAGATCCTATAGCTTCCATGCAAGGTAGGGCGTGGTGGTGTACTCTTGTAATCCTAGTACTTGGGGGGCTGAGGCAGGAGGATTGATGTAAGTTTGAGCCCAGCTTGATCTACATAGTGAGCTCCAGGACAGCCTGGGCTACACAGCGAGACCTTGTCTCAAAAACCTAAAAACCAAACAAAATAAAAGCTTCCATGATTTCATGAAGACAATTCTAGGGCTGGGCACCATGGCACATGCCTTTAATTCCAGAGATTTAGGAGGTGGAGCCAGAAGAATCATGGGTTTGAGGTGAGAGGCAGCCTGCATAACTTAGCAAGACCCTGATTTTCCCCGCCCCCCCCATAAAAAAACGGGTCAAGGGTGCAGCCCAGTGGTATAGTCCTTGCAAAGTATGTGCAAAGGCCCTGCGCTGAAGCCCCCAAAACTGAAGAAAAACAAAAGAGGCAATTCTAAGACAACCTCAATGCTCCTACTAAACCGCAGCGCAACAGCAATAAACAAAGGCAAGCACGCCTCTGAGAAGCCAAAGCAGATGCTACAGAGAGGCATCCTCAGTGTGGGGTGGACAAGATGAGAAACTCATCTGGGAACTAGTCCCTGACATGACCTTGTGTGGTCTGCAGCCCTGAGGGGCCTGTTAGAGACAGGAATGAATATGTGATATCTGTTAGAGTGAATGACTGAGGAAAGGGATAATGACAAGAGAATGAGACCCAGTGCTGGCACATGGACAAGTGTAAACTGGGGCAAAATGCAAATGATTAAGTGATATTATGATTTTCCAGAAACCAGGAAAGACCTAGAAAAGGAGGTGAATGTACCTGAAGCGTTGCAGAACTTGTCAGTGCTATTGTAGACTCTACAGCAGGAAGACTGTGGCTTTACCCAGTCAAAATAATCATCAATCCAGGACGAGGGTGCAAAGCCTATCCGGGTACTAAACAAAAGGAGAAAAAAAAATCACCAACTTGTTCCACAGGGAGGAAGTCTTTAGCTTCAGTACTTTTCCTTGAAACCTAACTTCCTTTTCTATATCCTGCTACAAGTCAAAATAAAAATATTAGCACTCAATAAAAAAAATGTGGAAGTACTAGGTGGTGAGTGAGTCCTTTGAAAGGCTTTGTACAAGTAAAGCTAGATTTAACATATCTTTTGGGAGAAACAAAATTTTTCCAAAAAGTATCTATTTTCAGTGAGAAATTTCAGGCCTGAGTTGGCCCTGGTCAAGAGCCCCTTCTGGTTGCTTCTGCTAAAGTAGAAGAGGACCAAGTGGTCCTGGTACTGACTAGTTGTCCAGCTGAGCCGCGTTAAATATCTGCTGCACCAGGGAGTCATTGTCGCAGCCCATGCCACCGCACACCATGTTCTGCCCTTTCAGGGAAGTGTAATCGTGACCTTCCTCCAGGACGAAGTACACAGGTGGGCCCGAGTGCAGGTACTGACCAAGCGATTTGAAATAATCTATGACATAGGAGTCCTGAAGGAAAGACAAAAGAAGAGGAGCGTCTGAATAACCTGCTAGTAACTAAGCCGGGTGATGAACATGAAGAATAAAGTGGGCACCTGGAGGCTGAAGGGCCACCAACCTGGCTTCATGATTCTCTTCCCCTGTACCCCAGGGTACCCCTCCTGCTGGTCCCAGTCAGAAGGGCACCTCAGAAGGACACCTCATGATACCGGCCACTCCCATCCTACAGCTATGCCCCAAAGGGCAGTGTGCAAGTTTAGAATGCCAAAGCAGCCCTATTGGCAGAGCTTTGTGGCAGTTCTCTTGTCATTGGATAAACTACTGGCATTTGTATTTAGAAGCAGGCAATAATACCTACATGCACACTTTGAAAGCTTTATTTACCATCAACTAAACAGGTTAACAGAAAGAAAATATCTTACATCTGGCATTGAAAGAGACTGATCCAATCCAATTTCTACTTTGTTCAGGACTGCAATACTGAATGACAGGACACCCACAAATACGGCTATCTGCAAGGAAAAGTGAGGTATAAGGCAGTGACTGCTTAGTCTAATAATGGGTTCAAGAACAGAAATAAAGTGTTACATAAAATTAAAGCAGGAATTTTTTGTTTTGTTTTTGTCCTGTTGGGGGTAGAACCCAGGGCCTTGTGCATGCTAGGCAAGAGCTCTACCATGGAGCTTCAGCCCCAGCCCCAAAGCCGGACTTTTCTAAAGGGAAAAACAAGTTTAAATGACAACAGGGAGTATGGAATAGTAGCTGAGGTCATAGCAACCAGAGTGGAAATTCCAGAGTTTAAATTCTGGCTCTGCCTCCTAGGAGCTGAGTGATACTGAGCCAGTTAGTTATTTCTCTCTTAGCCAGTATTTCCTGATGAGTAAAACAGGAAAAGGCCTGCAGCTGTACCACTGTGGCATCCAGTCCCATCAGATCTCGGAAGCCAAGCAGGGTTGGGCCTGGTTAGTTCTTGGATGGGAGACCGCCTGGGAATACCAGATGCTATAGGCTTAGGAGAAGGACCCAGCAACCCAATCCTAAAAAACAATCAGCCACTGAAAATCCTACGACCAGCAGAGAAGCACTGACAATACTGTTTCGCCTGTTGTACACAGGGGCACTATGAGTCAGATACTGACTTGATGGCACCTAACAACAAATAACAAATCAGGAAAAATAGAGTTATTGTTATCAGAGAGTTATATGGGCTAAAGGAGGAAATCCAAGGATGATCCAGATTTTAGCATAGTACTCAGCTGATATTAAATGATTACTATATGTTAGGTATTACTATTGCTTCTTATTTTGATTAGAAACTAATTTATGTTCTTTTAGTAGATCAGCGATCAATGATCACCACTGGCTACATGTGATATACAAACTCTAAAAAGCTCCTGCATGGTTGTAGGGGACGAGGGGTGGGAGGAGGCTACAAGGAGACCTGGGTGGTGACAGGACAGTTATGCATCTTTCTTGCAGTGGTGATTAGGGGAATGTGTATGTGTGATAAAAATCACATAAACATACACATATATTGTGCCAACATCAAATACCTGGTTCTGGGGCTTGGGTATAGCTCTATGGTAGAGCATGTGCTTAGCATATGAGAGACCCTGGTTTCGATCCCCAGCACCAAAAAAAAAAAAAAAAAAAAAAACCAAACAAAACAAAACAGAACAAAAACAAAAGAAAAACAAAACCTGGTTCTGATATTGAACAATCATGTACGATGTACTGTTGGAGGCAATCAGGCAGAGGAAACCTGGGTCCCATCTGTTCTAATCTTTGCAACACTCTGTGAATTTATAATTATTTCAGAATAAAAACTTAGGATTTCAGCACCAAAAAACTAAAAATTAAAAACTTTAAAATTCTTGCTTATATTGAGTGATAAAAAAAATCTCACTAGAAAAAATTTTTACTATTTCTACATACTTGCTTTTGCATTTATTCATATATATTAACAGCTGCTAGAATCTCCCTCCGAAGCCATGTGATTTCTTAGAAGACATGTGACACATCTGTTTTGGGGAGAAGAAAGAAAAACCACAGAAAAGCTCATACCACAAGTGGTCGCATCCAGTCCTTCAGTAGAAGCGGAGAATAAGAATTTTTGAAGAAGCGAAACAGACAGCTTTCTGAGGCCTGGATGCCTCTTCCATCTTCAGCGCCTCTGACACAGCACAGGATGTCCAGCCGATTTTTCTGAGGGGACAGAGAGGAATAGAGGTCACAGAAAATATCCCCTTACCTAGACTCAAATACATTATTATTATTATTATTAAATACATTATGATCCTGGTAACAATTTACCTCTTGCCGCTGAATGTCTAACCCCAAGAGACTCACAAAACAGGTAATCTGAAGAAGGAAGTCGATCAAGACTGCCATTCCCGCAAATAGGGAGAAAGTATGGACGGCTGGCATCATGGACAGTGCCCCTACAGGGAGAGGAGAGTTTTGCATCAAGCCACTTCAGGTAGAGCACTCTGCAAGTCTCAAGTTCATGTGGACACAGATGGGAGGAGCTAGAATGGCCCAAGCCAAGAGGAGTGCCCCACAGTCTGCGTGGCTGTCATGCCAGGACAGGGGGAGAAGAGGAGTCAATGAGCTCAAGAATTTCCCAAACCAGTGTTGGAAGCAGACCAGCTGAGGAGTGGCTTTTCCTAGGCCCTGACCCCATCCTACTTAACTGGACACAAGGGGAATTCATCCCTCATTCTACTGTACTTAACAGGCTGTCCAGCAAATTAATGCACATTGAGACTTGAAAACCACAAATATAAGCCATTTCTCATAGTATCTTATAGGCTTCACTCTAAGATAGGGACTGTATTTTCCATCTGCTGTTGTATCAACAATATTTATCTTCCATTTTAAGTACAATTGTTGCTGTTGTTGTTCGGTGCCATCGAGTTAGTATCTGACTCATAGTGACCCTACATATAACAGGTGAAACCGTATTATTACTGCTTCTCTGCTAGTCATAGGGCTTTCAATGGCAGATAGTTTTTTGTGAGTGGGTTGCTGGGCCCTGCTCCCAAGCCTACAGCACCTGGTGTTCCCAGGTGGTCTCCCATCCAAGTACCAACCAGGCCTGACCCTGTTTAGTTTCTGAGATCTGATGGGATCAGATGCCACAGGGCTATGGCTGCAAGATTAATTACAGTTAGAGGGATTTTATAATCTAATCAGGATATTCCAGGTCAAAGGTATAAAGGTAAGACTCAGAAACTATAAATTGGCAGCCCATGGACCAGACGTATCCTGCCTGGCCCACCCGCTTTAGGATTAAAAAATATTTTTAAATAAATTCTGAGTATTCAATAATGAGATAGAATTTATCCCCCACCCCCAATATAGATTCACAGAATTGTCTGAGAAACAGAAAAAACAGACCTTGCAACTCTGGGCTGGCCACAAGTCACTGACTCTTTCGATCCCAAAGCCTCCCACTCCTACTGTCTTGCCAAGACCACTCCCACCTTGAAGTACAGTATCTCCTGCTCTTATCATTGCAACCAGCACTGGTTTCTTATAATGAAAGTAAAAAGAATAACCTGTTTTCCTGCACCTGTGTCCATCAAAAGGAACCATAATGGCCACAGGTTTCAAAAGCCCACTGCTTTGTGGAAATGAAGACTAACATGGTAACAGTGTGTCTATGTTGAAATCCTCTACTTATAATGATCCTACAGTAGCCCTGTGTAAAGTGGGGTGGTGGCCATGCAGGCATTGCAGTCTGGGACCCAAGAACTGTGTCTTTTCTAGACTTAGGGATTCTAATCCAGTTGCCTCTATAGATGATGGAATCAATGTTCTCTTTCTACACTTCAGAATCAGAGGCAGGCTGTCTGGTGAGTCTACTTCTTGACTGTTGTTGGGTGGCATTGAGTTGGATCTGACTCATAGTGACCTACGTACAACAGAACAAAACACTACCCAACACTGTGCCATGCACATGAACTTTTAAAGTCTGAGCCCAATGTTGTAGCCACTATGTTTCTTCTCATTTTGAGGTGTGACACATCAGCAAAAGGAGGTCTCAGGGGCTTTACTCCTTTCCTGTCATTAAGGTCAACTCTACTTTAAGGAGGCAACTCTTCCCTAGTTGTTTCTTGAACACCTTTTTAGACTGGGAGGCTCATTTTCCAGCACTGTACTTGCTTCTCTGCTATTCATAGGGTTTTCAATGGCTAACTGTTTCAGGACTGGGCTGTTGGGTCCTTCTCCCTAGTCTATTTTAGTCTGGAAGCTCAGCTGAAACCTGTCCATCATGGATAGCCCTGCTGGTATCTGAAATACTTCTGGCATTAGCTTTCATCATCACAGCAACACACAACCCCCACAGCACAACAAGCTGATAGACGTGGGGAACGTGGTCATATCTCCATATAAAAGACATACTAAAGTGTTGACTTTTGCTCCAGCTTATTTGGGCTCCTTGTACTGAGGTAAGATGCAAGAAGCTCTGCTCATTAACAAAGCTGCTTCCCTGAGAGTTGTGTACAAAGGGGAGGAAGTCTACCTGAAAAAGGCAAAGCATACTGCAAGGCAATGCCTGTGGGGCTGGAAGCTGCTGCTCAGTGTGGTGTGGAGGACTGGGCAGCTAGGTGAGGATGCCATTTTCAAATATCAATGCTCACCATGGGTACCACAAAAGGGAAATGGCAGAGGACCTCTAGGTGTCTGCCATTCTGAACTCCAGCATCAACACTATCCTGACACTTATAAAAAAGATGACACATGTGAAATGATAGCCAAGATACTGCACTAATTTTTCTTGTGGTCCACTCAGTGACTTTCCAACTATGGAATATAGCTTACAAAATGAGGCAACACAAAGGAGGGTATTCTAATACCCAGCTCCTTTCCCCAAGATTCAGCAAACTATAGGCCTGGTAAAATTTAAAGCATAATTACCCAAGAAAAATGCAGAAGTCTCAGAAAAGGATGACAGGAACATACTAGGAGCCACTTCTCCTAGCACCCTGCCAAGTTGCTGATCCAGGTTTTCCCCTTGAAGACGTTCATCTCTCTTTAAAAAAAAATTAAATATACAACATCAAAATCTCTAGGTAACCATGTCATCTCTTTGCTGCCTTGTATTAACTCAAGGATAAAGAAAAATGATTAGTTGATGACCAGCAGTATCTCCTAAGCATACAAACTTTGGTGGGGGACCCCAAAATTCTCAGGTTAATTGATGCAGGGTATTTCTGAATTACCCAGTGAGGCACCAGTTCAGAAACTTGAGGAACAACTGTACCATGTTATCAGAAGGATACATGAAACATGGGTGCAGGTGGCTGGACCATCAAATGACACTCTCATGCCACCGAGTCTCCAGGCAGAAGGTGCTTCACTATGATTGTGACCATTTCCACATCAGTGGGCTGCGTGCCAACTTTGTGCCTATTTAATGGCACTTTACAGTAGAACAAATCTATCATTCGTCTATAGTACACTAAGCATCATTTAAATAACGTACTCAAAATTATTTCCAAAAATGTGTTCATTCTTATTGTATACATGTGAAAAAGATAGTATTTTAAGTCAAATTCTCACTTTATGTCTATTCTACCAACCAAAGAGAGAGTTGAAATTCTTAGTCCCAAAGTGTCCACAACAAACCAAGAACACCAATGGGCCATCACTGGGGAAAGGATATAAAACCTCATCACAGTCTGTACTTACAAAGGCAGAGTTGGACAGCCATTAACAGAGCCCAGAACTTGGAAAGACCCCAAGCTCCAGGAGAAGATGAAAATCTACCTGGTATGTCTGCACCAGAATGAAGATGTTGTCCACCCCCACAGCCAGCACCAGGAACGGGATGACTTCAATCACAATGAGGGTCAGCGGGATCCCAATGTAGCTGAAGATGCCCAGCGAGCAGGCCACCGAGCTCAACACAATCAGGATCCCCGCGATGCCTAGGGAGATTTTAGAATCCACCTGAGAGGAGACGAAGACATAAATCGTCAGAACGCTTTTGGTCTCATTACTAAAAGTCCTCATTTTTACTTCTTTACATGGGTATCTCTATCCTAGAGCTAAAAGTACAATTCTCAGTTTGAGACAAGATATATTTCTAGGCCTTCCCTAGAAACATATTTGATGAACTCAAAATCTTACGTGATGGGAGTGTATAAACTAGAAATAAAATAAAAAACCCAACTAGATTATGTGAAATACATCTTAGGTTTATGAGGAACTAAAAAATTGGAAATGAAGAAAACAAGTGCAGGAAATAGAAATGTTACATAAAATCAACATACAATTTGTACCTGTGTCCATCAAAAGGAATAATACATTTAGGGTGTTTTTGGACAGAATGAATTTATTAATAAGTAGAAGCAAACATTGATGTCATGTTGTGCACTGCCATTTCTAATGCATGTACATGTGATACCCCCCCAGCCCACACACTCACCAGAAGCCTGCGACAGCTTTTGATGTGCCCCAAGGCTAGAGAAATATACAGAAACATGATGGCATAGCTAATTGCAATAGTGAAGATATCGCTGTTACTTTCACGATTTAGTTCATCTTCAATACTTCGTTCAGCAGTGAAAGAAATGGTCAGATTTGGATTCTTGTAGTTTTTCACAAAATTAATAAACCTATAAAGTAAAATTTTATATTTTTCATTAAACTATGTGACAGAGTTAAAACTATGTGAAGAGATTTCTTCTCAACTTTTATGACATGAAGGCCACACTTACTCAACCTTTGCCCTGCATTAGGATGTTCTACATGGGAGCCCAGAGGTGAGACATTCAGATTACAGCCAAAGTTCTAGCCAGGCTGGATTTTCTTTCTCTGGTGGTGCTGGGGGTCAAACCCAGGGCCTTTCTATCATTTGAAACATGTTTAGAAGTTTTAAATTGGTCCATGTTCTGCTTATCTTTTTTTCCTAGAAAAGATATCTAAAGGAAATGTGTGTGACTGTTGTTTTCGTGTGTGCGCGCGCACGCAAGCGCGTGTGTGTATTTCTTGATTGTTTTTTAGGGTCTTACTATGTTGGCCACCTTGTCTCAAACTCCTGAGTTCAAGTGATCCTCCTGCCTTAGCCTCCTGAGTGCTAGGATTACAGGCATGCATCACCATGCTTACATGAAGTATATTTTAAGGAACATACATTCTTATGGAATAAAATGTTAAAAGTGAATCTACAAATTCAATACAATATCTATCAGAATCCCAGCTGACTTCTTTATAGAAACGGATAATCTGATTCTAAAATTTACATGTAATTGCAGGGCATACAGTAGCAAAACAACTTTTTCAACAACAAAATAGAACTCATATTTCCCAGTTTTAAAATTTACAATAATACAATAGTAATCAAGACAGTATGACCAGGGCATGGTGATGTGTGACTGTAATACCTGCATTCAGAAGGCTGAAGTAGAACTTGAGTTTAAGGCCAGTCTGGGCTATGTAGTAAGACCTTGTCTCAAAAAAAGATAATAAAATGTGGTACTGGCATAACAGACAGACAAACAGATCAAAGGACCAGAATTGATAAGAATGCTAAGATCATTCAATGAGGGAAATTAAAATCTTTTTGACGAATGATCTAGGACAATTTGATAGCTACATGCAAAAGAATGAAGCTGGACCAGTATACAAAGAGCCACCTTACAACATACACAAAAATGAAATGGGGCTGGGTGCCTATAATCCCAGCAGCTGGGGAGGTGGAGATAGGAGGATTGCAAGTTCGAGACCTGAGGCAGTCTGCGTAATTTAGTGAGACCCTGTCTCAAAAAGTAAAAAAATGGGCTGGGGGTGCAGCTCAGTGGTCCAGCACTTGCAAAGCATGCAAGCGCGAGGTCCTGGGTTCAACTCCCACTACCGCAAAAAAAAAAAAAAAAAAGAAAAAAAAGGGAGAGGTGTGGTGGCTCACACCTACACTCACAGTACTCTGGAGGCTGAGGTGGAGAACTAAGAGTTCAAGGCCAGCCTGGGCCACACAGTGAGACCCTGTCTAAAAGAACTAAGGGTTAGGGATCTAGCTTAGTGGAATAGTGCTTGCCTAGCATGTAAAAGGTCCAGAGTTCAATTCCCAGCACTGTAGTCAATCAATCAATCAATCAATCAAAGACTTAAATGTAGGAGCTAAAACTAGAAAACTATCAGAAGAAAACACAAGAGTAAATAAATCTTCATATTCTTGGATTAGGTAATAGTTTCTTAGATATGATACCAAAAGTACAGCAACAAAAAGAAAAAATAAATTAGGCTGCATCAAAATTAAAACTCTGTGCTTCAAGTCATTAAGAAATAAAAAATACCCCACAGAATGAGAGAAAATATTTGAAAATCATGTGTCTGATAAAAGACTTCTACCTAGAATGTATAAAGAACTCTTATAACTCAATAATAACAACACACATAACCCAATTAAAAATGGAATAGGGTGCAATGGCGCACACCTGTAATCCCAGCAACTCTGGAAGCTGAGGCAGGAGGATCTTCAGTGCAAAATCAGAGGCAGCCTGTGCAACTTGCTGAGACCCCATCTCAAAATAAAAAACAAACAATAGGCTAATGGTACAGCTCAATGGAAAAGTATTTGCCTAGCATGTATAAGATCATGGGGTTAAACCCCTAGTACTACCAAAAAAAATGGGCAAAGGATATGAATACATATTTCTCCAAGGAAAATGGAGAATATTTGCATAAAAAGATGCTTATAATCTTTATTGCTGTTGTTGTTAGGTGCTGTCGAGTCGGTATCCGACTCAGCGACCCTCATAGGGTTTTCAATGGCTGACTGTTTTGGGATTGTCTTGGGAGTGGATTGCCAGGTCCTTCTCCTATTTTTGCGGTGCTGGGAATTGAACCTGGGACCTCAGAGACTGCAGTGCAGTGCTCTACCATCTGAGCTAAATCCCAGCCCTTATAATCTTTAATCATTAGGAAAATGCAAATTAAAGCCACAATGAGATACCACTTCATACTCACTAGGATGGCTAGAATAAAATATTTATAGCAGCCAAAAGATAGAAACCACTCAAATGTGTATCAACTGATGGGTTAACAATTAAAATGTGGTGTAGTCATATAATGGAATATCATTTGGTCACAAAAAGCAATAAAGTACTGATACATGTTACAACATGGAAAACCTTGAAAACATGGTAAGTGGAAGAAGTCAGACACAAAAGTCCATGTATATGGTTTCATTCATATAAAAGTCCAGAATAGAAAAATCAATGAAGACAGAGAGTAAATTGTTGCTTAGGGTTGTGGTAGAGAGGATGAGAAGTTGGCGGGCTGTGTATGACAGCTAAAGGGAATAGTGTTTCCTTCTAAGATAATCAAAATGTTCTAAAATTGACTGTGGTGACTGGCTGACCATATATGTGAATATGAGGGTCATTAAAATGTACACTTTAAATGAGTGAATTATTTGGTTTATGAACATTATTTCAATAAAACTATTTTTAGAAGTAATACAGGGGTCTAGAGTGAAGGTCCCCATCTTCCTAAGCTTCTTTCTCCACTCTCTAGAGGTGAAAAACACAGGTAACAATCTCTTGTGTAATTCACCGGTATTTTTTCTAAGCATGGACAGCATGTGTAAGTATACATTTGTGTAAATATGCTGATTGTACTTTTTACTAGTTTTTGAACCACTTATTTATGTCATTTTCTTTAATGACCACATAATATTCTACTGCACTCATCCCTTACTACTGTACACTCACTGTACTCCCAATTTTGTTGTTAGAAAACAGTAAAAGGACTATTTTTGCATCCTTGTATATGAATATTTGTTTAAATCATCAGATTCTAGGTACGGCAAATTGGTTCAAAGATTTCTTCATCTTAGCATCAGTGCTACCAGTGAAAAACCTTATATAACTTAGATCTCATGCTGGTTAATTTAGACACTGAAGTCCAAGTGCTCACTGAAAATGACCAGCTCCCTACAAAGCAAGGACCGCTTGTTTACCCCCAATGAGTGACTCACTCTTTTTCCCAGGCCTGGGCTCTCTGGAGCTTCTCTGTGTCATTATAGTAATTATTGACAGGGAAGGTAATCACAAGGGCAGTGGCATTATTGTAGTTTTGATCTAGAAAGGAAAAATGTGACATCAAAAAGCAGAATCCACACATGCAGAAAATTAGATAAACACAAGGGGGAAATCACAACATGGGAACTGATTCTGACTTCTCTTTGGAGCTACAAGACTGTTTTCCTATGCTCTGTCACCAGACAGGAAGGCACAGAAATGGTGTGTACATAGTTCAGTTAAAGAAGACAAAGGATTCTCTATCTCAGCTATCATACAAGACCATGCATATATGCATGGTAAAAATGTCCAACTGGGAAGAAAGGTATTCTGTGAAAATGTTCTCCCCTTCTATAATCCCCATTCTATTCTTAGTTTTCCTTCCCATACTGTGACCAGCTGCAGATTGTTCCAGAGATACATCATGCACACACATAGGCAGAGTCTTCCCCTTTCCTTCTTACACAAATAGTAACATACTGTTCTACACATTGTATTTTAAAATTTTGTACCTTGGAGCCAGGCTTGGTAGCAGAAAGATTATGAGTTTGAAGCCAGTCTGGGCTACGTAGTGAGTTCAAGGCCAGTCTAGGTTACATAGCAAGACTGTCTCAAGAGTTCAAAACAAAAATAAATGTTTTTTTTTTTTTTTTTTTTTTTTTGCGGTACTGGGGGTTGAACCCAGGGCAAGTGCTGGACCACTGAGCTGCACCCCCAGACCATATATATATATATATATATATATATATATATTTTTTTTTTTTTTTTTTTTTTTTTTTTTTTTTTTTTTTTTTGAGACAGGGTCTCGCGAAGTTACGCAGACTGCCTCTGGTCTCAAACTTGCGATCCTCCTGTCTCCACCTCCCAAGCTGCTGGGATTACAGGTGTGAGCCACCGTGCCTGGCCATGAATAAGTTTTTTAAAAGTTGTATCTTAAAGCCAGGTGTCATGATGCATGCCTGTAATCCCAGTTACTTGGGAGGTTGAAGCAGGAAGATTGTGAGTTTGAGGCCAGCCTAGGCTACATAGTGAGACCCTGCCTCAAGGAGAAAAACAAATTTATGTCTTATAGACTGCTCCATTTTAACTTTCTTGTTTTTTTTTCTGGACAATAATATTTTCTAGTATAATTTAACTAAGTCCCAATTGATGAACATTTTTTGCAGTATTTTTTATTATTACAAACAAAACTACTACAAGGAATATTTGTGGATATTTTAGTGTATAAACTACATATTTGTTGAATTAATTCTTATAAGTATAATCACTGAATCAAAAAGTATATGTATTTCTAATTTTGATAAATTCTCCCAAACTGCTCTTCAAAGAGGCTGTGCTATTTTTGATTCCTGTATTCAACAAAATATTTACTGAAACTTACTTTGTGCCAGGTATTATTTTAGGTACGTGGACATGTCAAGGAGCAAAAGAGATAAAAAATCTTTCCCTTCCTGGAGTTTACATTCTAATAACCAATCTACATTTTCACCAACAAGAAACCATTTCCCACATTTTTATCATCACAGGGTTTTTATTAACTACTTGGCCTTTGCCAATCTGTTAGGTAGAAAGACTAGAGTAAGATGCACTTCACCAATAGGAATGAGTGTGCACTTTCCTGTATAGAATTATAAGCCATTTGTATTGCTTTTTCTGTTAACTTTCAACCACCTTTCTTTTGGTTTGATCTCTTTGTTTCAGAGCTCTTTGTATTAAGGAAATGCTGTTTGTTATGAGTTATAATATTTTTTGTCCAGTTTCTTGCCTTTATTTTTTTGTAACTGTATGTTTTCCTCCACATATGAATTTAAAATTTTATGTAGTCAAATTCATTAGTTTTTCCTTTTATGGCATCTGAGTTTTCTGTCTTGCTTGGAAATGCCTTTTCCATTTAAAAATTCCTTCTATATTTTCTTCTACTTCTTTGACAGTTTCACTTCTTACATGTCACTCTCTGATCTGTTGTTATTAGGTGCCATTGAGTCAGGTCTGACTCATGCAACCCTCACTCATAGCAACTCTCATAGAGTTTTCAATGTCTGATTGTTTCGGGATTGCTTCAAGAGTGGATTGCCCTGTCCTTCTCCCACTTTTCCCTCTATCTGTAGTTTATTTTGATGAGAGGAATAAGGAAAAGATCAAATATAACTTTTCCCCCTATGGCTAGCTATTTGCTGACTCCATCCTTTCCCCGGCACTAGCAATAGCACTTTGTTTTATGAAGCAGAGTAAATTTTAAATACAGTTCACAAATTCTCCCCACCTGGAAGCAAGAAGAAGAAAACCTATCTGGCCTCTTCATTGGTGGGGTTTAGGGAGGGGAGGTAGGCGGACTTGTTGAGCTGGCAATTAGGCTTCACATGCCAAAGGTGTTGCTTGAATCATCACCCCATTTTATCTACCACAATCTGTCCTCAGCTGCTACAGGAACCAGCAAACAACTGCTCTTTCCACTATAAAAGTGTCCAAATCATCCCGACTGCTTTACAAGGAAAAGACTGCATCAGTTTTGGTTTGTCCTGCACCTCACATGTTACCTCCTCTGTACTACAGGGGTCTGAACCTGCAGGAGCTTCCACAGGTGAGGTTCCAGGCCCCACTGACCTCCCGGCAACTCAATAGTATGTGTGGATGTGCAGAACTCTGTTATTTTGGAGAAATGTCCTTCGCCTGTGACAACTTCTCAAAGGCACGTGACCTAAAAGGTTAACACAATCAACTTCCTTTTTGGGGGGTGTGGGAGTGGAGACAGGGTCTTGCTATAAAATATAGCCCAGCGTGGCCTCTAACTCACCATCCTCCTGCTTCAGGGTACCAAGTGTTGGGATTAGAAGCATGTGCCACCATGCTTGGCCTGCTTGTTTTAAATCCAGAGTAAAACCCAGACCCAAAGCCAAGGGAGATACTTTGGGATGCAAGATAAAGGGAATGTAGATAGCTCAATTTATGAAATCACTGACCACTGATGACAGAACCAGGACTACTGTATCGACTAGCAGAAGCAGGAGCTTCTCACTTACCATCGTAGCCTCCCAGCACAAGCCATGGGAACACTGGCCCTCCGAACGTCCCCAGGCAAGGATCATGGAGCAGACTTGTATCATTCAGAGATGCAGGAGCCCTGTCAAAAGTATAGCCTTACAATAAGAACAAACTTCAAAACATCAGAGACCTAAACATCCAGTGTGGCTGTTTTCTAAGCACAACAAAGGCCCTGAAGTTCCACAGTTGAATACAGTTTGTCACTAGCCTCTGGGAGCTCAGAGCCCTGGCATGAGGCATCAGATCAGTGGAACACGGTACTGTGCAGGCAGAGGACGGCACCAAGGCTGTGAGGGGCAAACTGCCACCGAAAGGAGATCTGTAAAGGACATTTCTTTCTTTTGTATTTTTTCAGACAGATTCTCGCTGTGTAGCCCAGGCTGGCCTGGAACTCACTATGTAGACCAGGCTGACCTTGAGCTCTCATCAATCCTCCTGCTTCAGCCTCCTGAGTACTGGGATTATAGACGTACACAGCCATGCCTGGCTTAAGGACCAGATCTCCAAGGATAAAGGGAATTTACCAGGAAGGGAAGAAAGGCGGAATCTCTGTACAGTTACAATCATAGAGACAAAGAACAGGCACAGGACGGGACAGGAGCAGTTCAGAGAAGGAAGAAATCTTAGAGCCCACAGAGGAGGGCTTCTAGGAAAGGGGACAGGGCTGGAAAGGGTGAGAGAGTCAGTACAAAGACAAGGATTCCTTGCTACATTGCTTGTTTAGATTTTGAGCCTGGAAGTGATGAGGGAACAGTTGGGAGTTCTGGGAAAGGGATGTCATGAGCCATTTTATAGAGAACAGAGATAACTCAGTAGCAAAGGAAGAATGTCTGGAAGCAGGAAGCAGGGAGGGCAGTCAGGAAGTCTCTGCAAGGGCTCACACGAGAAAGGACAGGCAGATAGATGCCCTGCGGAGAAGGAGCCAGTACTACAGGACAGCTGTCAGATAGAACTCAGCTGGGTGTTTGGGGAAGTTCTCGCATAGCATTGGCCATTCAGGCTGCTGGGAGGGTTGGGCCTGGAGGCAGGTGACCTGCAGCTGGAGCAGAGTTCTCCATCTCACAGCCTGATGCCTCCACGTCCTGGGTTAGAGAGTATATCCAGAGGTTAAAATCCACAACAGTCACTGGAGGAAGCTGAGGAGGAGGAGGAACTTGGGACCAAGTCTCATGTGTCTGAGTAACCGACACAGTGGAGAGCAGCAAGTCTGTGCCTGGTCCTGGCAGGTGCCCTGTGGGATGCACGGGTGCAAAGGCCTAGGAAGAGCTGACAGGGAGGAAAGGGTGAGAGCTAGAGTCGGGCCCGAGGTCATGCACAAGTGTGATGATTCACCAAACCTACACTGCTGCCCCCAGAGTTGTGCAGCAGGGCTCCGTGCCCTTTAACAGGACACAAGTCTTATATACCCTTCCCCCCAAAGTATTGTTGACTTTTGTGAAACAAAAAGAAAATAGTTTTTCCCTCCAAATGCAGAAATTACCTAATATGAAATGTTTTTCTCAGTCACCCACGGCTCCCTTGTACCATCTGCCCTGCTGAGAATGCTGGCTTAAGGCATAAAGCATTCACATATTTATTGTTTTTGAATACCACTCATGTTTTTAGAAGTGATGTCCTTGAACTTGAGGGGGAATGGCCTGAAGCATCCCACTCTAGTAACAAAAGACTGAACCTAAGGTCACCAGCGTTGTTGACAACCAGGAGCCATAGTGCTTGCTCTGGAAACGCAATTAGTTGAGCAGCACACCTAAAGGCAACAATAATAATTTCTCTGCATCATGATGTGAGCAGCCAGCCACTGTGGTTAGTCACAGCTAAGTGCTCGTCCCCAGGCCAGGTCCAGAGTACTCTGGGACAACAGGCCCACCTGGTACTATGTTCTTCCCGCTCCTAGCGAAGCCTAATGCTCCCTTCCACAGGTCACTCAGCTGGATGACTAATCCCAACTCAATACAAGCCCTGTCAGGCCAGACACAAGGCCTCAGAAGCTTCAGTGCCTTCCTATCTGAACTACCTGCCAATCCTCCCCCACTCCTCAAAGGGAGGCTGCATGCTTTAAAAACTCTTAGTTATCATAATATACGGTTATATTTGAAAGACAAGAAAAGCACAACAGGCTTCTATCTTTAAGTTGTTGTTAGGTGCCCTCCAGTCGGTATCCGACTCATAGCAACCCTCATAGGGTTTTCAATGGCTGACTGTTTGGGGATTGCCTTGGGAGTGGGTTGCCAGGTCCTTTTCCCATTTTTGCGGTACTGGGAATTGAACTCGGGGCCTCAGAGACTGCGGAGCAGAGCTCTAGCAAATGAGCTAAATCCCAGCCTACGGCATAAGCAACAGTAAGTTCTAAAATACTGACAGGATCCCCGAATGACTACTGCCACTTACCGTACGCAGTAAAGAAAGTGTGTGTGGAAATCAGCATACACATAGAAGTCATCCCCTATTTGATGGTCCAGTGTGGAATGGCTGTTCTGGAAGTAATTTAACACACTCAAAATGGTACAGTTCTTGTTATATGGAGAGAGAGGGGCCACACAGATGTCTTCAAGCGTCACCGTCTCATTGTTGTAAGATGCAGTAATATTTTCAATGGCTATTTGTAAGTCAAGAACCTGAAAGATGATTTTTAAAATCAGCAAACCCAGAAACATCTCAGATTTCTTCAGATCTTTCCTAACCACTATTGCCTTGAGAGATCAGAAGAAAAAGAACATTTGAGAAAACTACTTCCTGAGATGGGAAAAGATTAAGGCACTTCAGGTAGAGCCAAAGACTCACTCTTACAGCATACTGAGAGGAAGCTGGCTAACAGTGTCCAGAGATGGGGAGGGGACAGGACAACAAGAATAGATCTCAACATGGGACACAAAATCATGTCCCCTAACCCTTATTCAGCAGCCACCTATGAGGTCTCAGCCTTGGAGCAAGATGCCAGATCTTCCTCTCAGTTCCCCCTGCCAAAAAAAATAAAAAAACTCCGGCTTTGCTCTATACTGTAACCATTTACATACACATCCCTACTTCCAAATAGTGACTGTGTTCTCAGAGATAAGTGACTGTGCTGTTCATTTTCTGCAACAAGCTGGGAAAAAGCAACAGTCATTATGTAGACAAAAGATCCTGTTAAAATCTTAGGACCATTTTGAAGATTTCAAGATTTCATACTTTGTGGAGACTAGAGTAACATTCAAAGGAAAATTCAGGTGATTGGCAATCATTCATTAAAGGAGTAGATGTAGTTTATTCACACATACAGCTCTCCATGGCAACTGTGACAGGACAACAAGAAGTTTGCTGGGCGTGGTGGCGCACGCCTGTAATCCCAGCGGCTCGGCTCGGGAGGTGGAGGCAGGAGGATTGCAAGTTCGAGACCAGAGGCAGTCTATGTAACTCAGCAAGATCCTGTCTTAAAAAGTAAAAAAAAGTGGGTTGAGGGTGCAGCTCAGTGATCCAGCACTTGCAGAGCATGCAGGTGCATGGCCCCGGGTTCAACCCCCAGTACCGCACAAAATAAATAAATAAATAAAGAAGTTTGCTCTTGTTAGGTACCGTCAAGTAGTGTCCAACTCATAGTGACCCTCATAGGGTTTTCAATGGCTGATTGTTTTGGGATTGCCTCAGTAGTAGATTGCTACGTCCTTTTCCCATTTTTGCCGTGCTGGGAATTGAACCTAGGACCTCAGAGACTGCAGAGCAGCGCTCTACCAACTGAGCTAAGTCCAAACCCACAAGAAGTTTAAACATCTATATAAGAGAAATGGATGGTTCTCATCCCAAGTGCACCTCCCACCAATTGCCAGCTGGGAGCTTGCATTCAGGTCATGAGAAGTTCATTCTTGGAATGTAGAATCATGACAATCCAGCAGCTCCTGCCCCAGGCTCCAGGGCAGCATAAAAAACTTCATTACTTTGGATCCTTTGTATTACTTTCAGTTACCAAAGCAAACAGTCTACAAATTCCTAAGGTGAATTCCTTATAAATACATTCTGCTTCAACAGAGAAATACTACTTAAGTCCTCCTCTGTTCATGTCAGTCTCAAGAAAGCAAGACCGACTGTTTGAAGTCAATCCAAAAACAGGCAACGGTCAATTTTTCCATTAAACTCAATGCCTATCATCACTTTCTTGAAAAGTGAGGATAAAACACCTTTGGTTTTACACTTACAGATTTAAAAACAAAAACAAAACCCCACTACACTGAGTCCCCAAACCACATTAGGCAGAACTGGTCAATGTGTAAAAACCAGTACTCTGGGTCCTCGGAATGGACATGTATCTGTGAATAGCTGATTACCTGGTGCAATATCTCTATGTCAAGTGGAGGTCCAAAGGGCACATCAGCTCCTGAGGGGTATGGTTGGTACGTGTGTTTGCTGGTGTTGGGGGCCTGGATGATGAGCTGCTCTGTCCGGAAGAAAGGCCCAAAGTGCTCATCAAAGTACTCTTTCTCCAGGCGGGCCTGGCTCTTGGGAGCTGACCAGAGGTCGACAGGATTGGTGGTGACCCGGACAAACACCAGGCCTGAAGAACATGCAGCGATGAACACCAGCGAGAAGAAGACGACGCGGCCAGGGTTTCGGACGCAGAAAGCACCCCACTGTGTGAAGAGGTGCCTCAAACAGCCCTCGAATGCCGCCCCAAGCGGATCGCAGGAGGAAGGCTCCCCTGGAAGAGCGGAGAGGAAAGGAAAGGATAGTAAGAGCCACGCCACGCCTGAAGGTCAGAACAATGAAGCAAAGGTCCTTTTCCGAGCGCTGGGAATCAAGCCGTGGGGGACACGCTCATGAGCCCCATTTGCCCTCTGCTATCCATCTGCTCAGTGAAGCTGCCCTCTGTGGCTGCCTGTGATGAACGCTGCTTCACCCCATGGAGGGAAGATACCCACACACGGGCCTCTGACAGGCAAAGCTCTCTGGTCTGTCAGCAGCAGTTCCCCTCAACCTTGTCCTCGGCCTGCAGCGTCAGCACCCTTGTGGCTCTCACCCCAGTCACAGTATCATTAATTAGGTGGCTCTGATGTGTCACCCTGGCCAGGCATCACTGCTGCAAAGGCAAGACCCTGTCTGTCTCGATCACAGCCATGTCCCTGGCACTAGCACACTGTCTCATGCAGAACAAGCACATCAATGTTTGTTGAAGAGACAAGGGCTCTCAGGCAGACATAATCCGATCCCTTATCTTCTGTACAAATGTGCCTACCTTTGTCACTGGTATTCACAGAAAAGGCTATGTTGCTGTCAATGGGCGTGTACTCGGACACAAAATATCGCTTTCTGAAAAATAAAAGCATGAAGGGGTTTAGTGGGCTTCATCATACCAATGTCATTTTGACATTCCAAAGTCCCACTAAAAGCTTATTTGCTCATCTTATCTTCTTCCTGTTCAGCTGTTCACTTCTTTCTCACAGGTTCTCCTGGGTCCTGTGCTCACCAGTCTCAGAAGAAAATTTAAGATAATATTAAAAAAATATTATTAAAGGATAATTTTACTTCATAACCCTCATGTATAACTTTTAGGTCCTTTAAAAATGTACTATCCTTCCCAGTAGTGATGGGTACATCTACTGCCCAGATTTTGGTTTCTAAATATCATTAATAAAAAGAACCAGGGCTTCTTGAAGAAGAGGTTAAGTCCTGGGCTGGGGCAGAGAAAATATCAGATGAACCTAAGGTGGTAGCATGCCCAAAGAACACAGGAACCAACAGAAGCCATTTCCAATGCCCAAACTGGGAAGATCTGAACAATGAAGTAAGAGACGCTACTGGATACGATTCATAGAATAAATTCATAATGTAAATAACTGAATAAATAAAGAAGTAAAGGAAGTCCAATTAGAAATGTAGAGGGAATGAGAGAAATCCACAACTGTCATTAGTCAAACACTCCAGCAATAAAGGTTGCAAACAGGACCCATCAATCAGAGGGCAGTGGGTGACAGTTTGAGGAAAAACAAATTATTAGCATAGTCTTAAAGTATATTCTGTCATGAAATTTTTCAATTACAAAGGGAAAAATAGTAACTTCACAGTGGGAAAACCCAGGAGAACCCACAACCATGTGACCAAGGTTAACATCTCTGGCAATGAGACAAACTGACATCAAGGACTCCCAGACATGAAGTGAGGAGAAAAACATATCACCGTCTCTGTGATGTTCTTGTCAAACACACACAACCTTAATCTAACCATGAGAAAACACTGGAAGAAGCCCAATTGAAGAGCATGCTCCAAAATAACTGACTAGTATGTATCAAGAGTGTTAAGACTATAAAAAAAGACGACCAAGGAACCCATCTGTCATGGATTGGAAGAGATTAATAAAACTGAAAAAGCAAGGTGGGCATGGTGGTGCATGCCTGTAAGTCACTACTCAGGAGGCTACGGCAGGAGAATTAGCGCAAGTTTGAGGCCAGACTAGTCTATACAGCAAGTTCCAGGCCAGCTTGGACTGCATAGTAAGACTGTGTCTCAAACTAAGCAAAACAAACAAACAAACAAACAAACTCAAACTAAAAAAAGCAAATGCACAATGGGATTCTGGAACCAAACACTGGGCATGAAAGGAAAAACTAGTGAGATATGAATAAAGGCTGTGGTTTAGCTAATAACATTGCACCACTGTTATTTTCATGGTTCTGAACACTATACTATGAGTTCTGTATGTTGTAACATTGGGGGAAGTTTAGATAAGGATATACATAAATTCCAACATTTTTGCAACTTTTTGGTAAAATTATTTCAAAATAAAAAAGTTAATAAAAATGTATCGTCCTAAATTAAGATACAAACACCAAAAAAGACTGTAGTACTACATTTAATTAGATTCAGCTCAGATTTGGCTCATGTTTTCTGTGACTTTCTAAAGGACAGGTTAAAGCGTGCTTTAAATTGCACATCATTTTGAATAAATCAATAGAACTAACTTCAAATGTTTAAACATCTAAACAAAACCTGCCTATTTATGAGTTTCAGAACATATGTAGTCCATGGAATAGTATTCATGCACATATGTATTTACTGTTTTGATTATCCAAGGTCTGCCAAGTGAAAGCTAAAAATGCCACTTAAGTAATTTTTTCTTTCCCCGCATAATGATGACAACAAAAAAGCTGCTTACCTGTAGCACCACACTGCAAAAAATGCTCCAAAAAACACAAACAAAAATGCCATGTAGGTGATCCACATGATGACATACATGGCATCCAAGCCGAAGATCCTCCAAGGAACAGGAGGGGGTGGGGGCTGTGGCTTGGGGCCACAAACAATGGAACAGTCCTGGCAGCTGCATGGTCCTGTGACCTCATCTACAGATTCATTGCAGCTTTTGGTGGCATTTTGCATAGGCTCCATTCCATGGACTGGAAGATCTACAGAAAGGAATCATGTAAAGACCTCAATAAAAAAGAATAAAAAATTGCATTAAATTGTATCTATACCCAATGATAAGCACACTGAAATACAGTATAACACAACTGGAAGAATAAGAATGGAAGGTATTAATCTTTAATCAAGTTATATTTTGTTGCGTTGTCTAGTAAAATTTTAAGTGACCTCAATAACTCTGTGCACAGGGTCTTGTCATTGATCTATACTACACACTAAAGTAAACTTTTGTGTCTTACCTTCATTCTGAGCAGCTAGGTTAGTCCTACAGCCAAGCTCTGGGAAAGGTCTTTGTGACATCTTTAGCTTTTTTAACATAAAGAAATAAAACCCCAGCATATTCTTTCAATCACAGATCAATCCTTTTCCGCCTCCACTCCCACTCCCAGACCTCCGAAGTTAATCAGTCAGGATAAATGCCCTCATTACCTCTCTTTAACTAGAGAAACTTGAAGAACTGCCTATTGAATTTGTTTGTCTTCCCTATTGCATATTATGATTTCTTGGCTTTAAAATAACATCATAAATGCAGCAAACTTGGGAGCTATCACCCCTACCTGAAAAAATGGGTGTGATGGTAAATGGTGTCTGGCCGTTGTCCTTACTGAACATATACTCAATCCAGTTGGTGGCATTGCAGGCAGCAGCATCCTTCCCACACAGGAGTCCCAGGGCCTTCTCATTACTTGAAGGGGCCTCCACATCCCGGCAGGCATTGTACATTGCTAGAAGAGGAACCCCATGGGGAAAAAATGGAGACACGATGCTTGTTTTGATTTACTAGATGAGATCTTATAAAAGCCCTCTGGAATGGGAGCACAGAACCTAAAATGCACTGCAACCACATCACCCAGCAGGCTGGAATGCAGGACAATAAATACTACAGGCAGGAAAGGAGACTTCTCTCCAAATGGGCTTATCAGCCCACAAATAATACACCAGGCCTGAGTCCAAGTAACCTAAAAGTAAAAAATAGACAGGGAAGGGGAAAGCTTAAAGCGGCATTGCACATAGTTCACAATGGCTTCAAGAAGTTTCAAGTCCACGGCACAGAAGAACACAGTAAGACTCAGGAAAGAAAACCTGAGTACCTCTTTGGTCAATGAAACTGGTTCCAGAAAATCTCTGCAGCAGGAGACTATGCCTTTGGAGACCCATGAAACTTACAGGGCAAACTGGTTTTGGGGCAAACATATGTGAAAGAACCTAATGCTATTAACTTTTTAGATTTTATTTTGTTGTTGTGTTGTTGTTGTTAGGTGCCGTCGAGTCCGATTAATAGTGATCCTACAGACAACAGAAAGAAGCCCTCCTTGACATTGTGCCACGCCCAGCACTATGTCAGTGCTTCTCTGCTATCCATAAGGTTTTCAATGGCAGATTGTTTCCAGAGTGGCCTGCTAGGTCCTTCTCTCATTTTTTCAGTGCTAGGGATCAAACCCAGGGCCTCAGAGAGCACAGAGCAGCACTCTACCAATTGATCTAAACCCCAGCCCAGGTTTTATTTTAGGACACATAAAGACTACATATTGATGGGAGCAGTTGCAGGGGTCCTGTGCTGTCAGTTTTCATTCACTGGTCCCTGCTTGTTGGAAACTTCCCAGGATCTTCTTTGCCTAAACTCTAAGGAGATGGTTACAGTTTTGTTTTGTTTTTTTTTAAGTACTGGGGGATTAAACCCAGGGTCTTTCATATACTAGGCAAGTGCTCTACCACTGGGCTGCTCTCTCAGCCCCCTTTTACTTTTTATTCTGAGAAAGGGTCTTGCTAAATTGTGCATGCTGCCTTTGACTCTGAACTCACAATCCTCTTGCCTCAGCCTCCTGAGTGCCTGGGATTACAGGTGTGGGCCCTGGCACTTGGCTTACCCTCACTCTTGAAAGACAGGTTAGCTAGTGATAGTTATCTTCCTCGGAACTCAGTATATTATTCTATTCTGGCCTCTATCATGGCGGGTCAGAAAATCTCCAATTGTCATTCTTTTGAAGTGATTTGTGTCTTTTCTCTACTTGCTTTAAGAGATTTGTTTTTGGAGTTCAACAGTATTTTTAAGCTATATTTGGCTATAGATTTCTCACCTTAAAAACAGCTACACTGAAATATAATTAACATACTATACAATTCACCCATTTAATGTACAAAATTTAATGGATTTTTGCCATATTTATAGATAGGTGAATCCATCACCATAATCAAATTTAGAATATTTTAATCCCCTCAGAAAGAAACTCTATACTCTTTAGCTATGGTCCCTATGTCCCCACATCTCAAATATGAAGCCACCATAGATCTTTCTGTCCCTATAGATTTGCCTATTTTGGACACTTCACTTAAAGAGAGCCACACAAAATGAGGTCTTTTGTGACTGACTCCTTTAACCTAGCAGAATGTTTTCAGCATGATTTATACATGTTGTGAGAAGTATCAAAACTTCATTTTTGTGTGTGTGTGTAGCAGTACTAGGGGGTTGAACCCAGAGCCTCACATATGTTGGGCAACTTCTCTACCACTGAGCTGCACCCCTAGCCTATTTATTTAAGACAGTGTCTTATTAAATCACACAGGTTGCCTCTGGCCTTGAACTTGATATCCTCCTGCTGGGATTACAGTCATGATCCACCATGCCTGGCTTGAGTTGAAGTTTTTGTGTGGATGTGCATTTGCATTTCTATTGGGAGCAGAATTGTTTGGTAATATGGTTGTTGTTGTTGTTGTTAGGTGCCGTCGAGTCGGTAGACCCATAGCAACCCTCATAGGGTTTTCAATGACTGACTGTTTCGGGATTGCCTTGGGAGTGGATTGCCAAGCCCTTCTCCCATTTTTGCGGTGCTGGGAATTGAACTCGGGACCTCAGGGACTGCAGCGCAGTGCTCTACCCACTGAGCCAAATCCCAGACCGGTAATATGGTAGCTGTCTTTAAATGTTTCAGGAACTGCCAGGCTTTCTTCCAAAGAGGTTATACTACTTTATGTTCCCACCAGCAATGAATCAAGGTTCTGATTCTTCTGCGTCCATGCCAATACTTGTTATCTGACTTTGATTCTAGGTGTCTTGGTGGGAGTGTGGTATCCCACTACGGTTTTGATTCATATTTCCTTTATAAGAGTGATGTTGAACATCTGTTCATACGCTTATTGGCTATTTATATACCTTAGGTTATCTGTTAAGTTGTAAGAACTTTTTACAAAGTTTAGATTCAAGTGCTCTAACAAGTGACTTGCAAATATGTTCTTATCTTGTTTTCATGGTGTCCTCTGAAGCACAAAGACTTTTTTCCATTTTCCAATTTATCTGCTGCTTCTTTTGCTGCTCATGCTTTTGTAACATCTAAGAATGCATTGCCAAACCCAAGGCCATGAAGATTTACCACTATTTTAGCTCTTATATGAAGTTTTAGCTCTCACATGAAGGTCTTTCATCCACTTAGAATTTATTTTTGTATATGGCATGAGGCAAAGGTCCAATTTCATTCTTTTGCATGTAGGTATCTAGTCATCCTAGCACCATTTGAAAAGCATTCTTTCCCCACATGAATGGTCATTGACACCCTTGTCAAAAATCAGTTGACCACAGAAACGCAGTTTATTCTCAATTATATTTCATTGTTCCATATGTCCATCCTTATTCAAGTATTACATCACTTTGATTTCCATTGCTTGGCAGTAAGTTTTGAAATTGGGAAGTCAATTTTCCTATTTTGTTGTTTTTCAGAATTGTTTTGGCTATTCTGGTCCTCTGGAATTCCAAGGCAATTTTAGAGTCACTTCGCCAATTCCTACAATGAAGTCAGTTGGAATTCTGGTAAGGGATGGGCTGAATCTGTAGATCCATTTGGGAAGTACTGTCATCTTAACAATATTAAGTTTCCTCATCAAGAACATGGGATATCTTTCCATTCATTTAGATCCTCTTTAATTTCTTTGCATAAAGTTTTGTCATTTTAAAGTAGAAGTTTTACACTGTTTTTGTTATGTTTATTCCTATTTATTTTCTCATAAAATTGTAAATGGAATTATTTCCTTAATTTCATTTTCAGACTGTATGCTGGATTTCTTTTTGATGTATCTGCTTAAGGATTTTCTTTTCCTAAGTCTGATGATTCATTCCTCAGCCATTATCCTTCTGCCCAACTCTTTCTTTCTCTGGAGCTCTTTACCTTACATGTCACTTCTTTAATGATGCCCAGATCATTATACCTTGATGCTATTTTTTGTATAATTCTTCTCTAATATCTTCCAACTATTAGGTTTTCAGAGTTTTATTTATTAGCTATTTATTTGTTGTTAGTAGGTTCCAATTAAGTTGGGTCTGACTCATAGTGACCCTATGTAGGACAGAATGAAAGAGGTACTATATCTGACAGTGCTTCTCTGCTATCCATAGGGTTTTTAATGGCTGACTGTTTCAGGAGTGGGCTGCCAGGTCCTCTCTCTCTCTCTCTCTCTCTCTCTCTCTCTTTTGTGGTGGTGGGGATCAAACCCTGGGCCTCAGAGGGCACAGAGCAAGCACTCTACCAACTGAGCTAAACTCTAGCATTAGCTATCTAGAGCACACAGAAAATATGGAGAATACCACATTTCTCATTTACTCACTACCCACCTTTATCAATCTTACCATTTTATATATTTGTGTCAACATTAAAAAAATAATACACTGGGCTGGGGTTGTTGCTCAGTGGTACAGCACTTGCCTAGCATGCATGAGGCCTTGGGTTTGATCCTTAGAATTGCAAAATAAACAAGCACAATAAAATAAAAAAATAATGCACCCATAGATCCAGTTGAAGCTGCCTGATTACTGCTCCCTACCAGCATCCCCTACTCCCTAGATAATCTTGATCCTGAATTTTTAATGCTTATTATTCCCATGCAAGTTTGTGTACTTGTACAATATATTGATCTATGCATTTAAAGTACCTTTGTTTTAAAACTTCATATAAACAAAATACTATACATATTCTGTAACTTTTCAACCAATTTTAAAGTCAATCATGTGACAGACAAAACTAATTCATAGATTTTCACAGTTTTATATATTCTATGAGAAGAATATAATCAATATATTTATCAATTCTCTTAACACTTAAAGTCTCCAATTTTTTTCTTTTTTAATAGATTTTATATTTTGGAGCAGTTTTAGGCTAATAGCAAAATAAATGGAAATTTCAGAGTTCCCACATATTCCTTGTCCCCACACATGCAAAACCTCCCCTGTTATCAATATCCTGCACCAGATTGGTACATTTGTTATAAATGATGAACCTACACTGACATATCCTTACCACCCAAAGTCCACAGTTTACACTTGGCTTCACTCTTGGTGACATTCTGTTAGTTGTGACAAATGTACAATGACATGTACCAGCATTATAGTATCAGACATTATAATTTCACTGCCAAAAAAATCCTCTGTGATTTGTCTGTTCATCCCTTCCTCTCCACTAACCACTGGCAACCACCGAGTTTTTACCGACTCAAATGTTTTGCCTTTTCCAGCATGTCAGAGTTGGAATCACATGCTATGCAGCCTTTCCAGATAGGATTATCTCATTTAGTAATACGATTCAAGGTTTCTCTATATCTTTTCATGGCTTGATAGCACACTTCTTTTTAGTGGTAAATATTATTCCATTTCTAGATGTATCACAGGTTATTTACTCATTCACCTACTGAAGAACATCTTAATTGCTTCCAAGTTTTAGCAATTATGAGTAAAGTTGCTATAAATATCTGCATGCAGGTTTTTGTGTGGACATGTCTTCAACTCATCTAGGTAAATACCTAGGAGCATGACCGACTGCTAGATCATATGACATTTGTATATTTAGTTTTACAAGACCTTGCCAAACTATCTTCCAAAGCAGCTGCTTTATTTTGAGTTCCCATTAGCAATGAATGAGAGCTCCAATTGCTCCAACATCTTTGTCAGCATTTGGCGGTGTTAGTGTCCTGGATTTCTGGCCATTCTAGTAAGTGTGCAGTGGTATCTTGTTGTTGCTTTAATTTGCACTCCCCTAATGACATATAGTCTGTGGCCAAACCACTGTGGTGTCCAATCCCGTCAGATCTTGGAAGCTAAGCAGGGTCAGCCTGATTAGTACTTGGATGGGAGACCACCTGGGAACACCAGGTGCTGTAGGCTTGGGAGAAGGACCCTGCAACCCACTCCCAAAAATCAATCCACCATTGAAAACCCAATGAATAGCAGAGAAGCACTGGCAATCATGTTTCACCTGTTGTATGTGGGGTCCCTAGGAGTTGGATACTGACTCGAAGGCATTTAACAACAACATATAATGTTGAGCATCTTTTCCCTGCTCCCCAGTTCTTGGGGGTTGAAATCAGGGCCTCACACATCCTTTACAAGTGCTCTACCACTGGGCTGCACCCCCAACCAATTTTTAGTTCTTTTTATTTTGAGATAGGGTTTTGCTAAATTACACAGGCTGCCTCTGGCCTTGAACTCGTGATATTCTTGCTTCAGATTCTTGAGTCGCTGGGATTAGAGCCGTGAGCCACCATGCCTGGCTGATGGTAAACATCTTTTCATATACTTATTTACCATCAGTATACCTTCTTTGATGGTATCTGTTCAGATTTCTCACCCACTTTTCAACCATGCTGTTTGTTTTCTTGAGTTATAAGAGTTCTTTGTATACTTTGGATAAAAATGCTTAATTAAATATAACTTTTGCAAATATTTCTTCCCAGTTTGTGACTTCTTATTCTCTGGATGTCTCCAATTTTTCACAATAATGATACTGCTACAATGGATATTCTTTATGGGTGTCCCTGCTCAGGTGCACTAAGAGTTTCTGCAAGGTGGGACTCTGTAAGCAGAATTTCTGAGGTCAGGGTGTGTTTATCTTCAACTTTACCTGGTATTGTAAAATTTTTCAAGTGGTTTTCAAACATTTGTACCAATTTATGAGGGGTGCAGTTTATTAGCATTTCTATTGCTCCACATACTCATCAATAGGTGGGACTGACCAACTTTTTAATTTGTGCCAATATGATAATGTATGCACAGGAGTTCACTGTTTTAATCTGTATAGCATGGATTGTTCTAGATGCTAAACCACTTTTTGTTTATGCTTTTTCCATCCTGTCTAGAAATATTCCCTTACCTTAAAGTCATGAAAATATCCTATATTTCTAAAAATTTCCAAGATTAGGATTTTTAATCTATACAAATTATTTTTACCACTCCCTCAACAAACCCCCTGTTTCCCTCAATAATTTCTAATAACCCACCTGTTATACGTCAACTTTTCACATATTCCCAGTTCTGTTTCTAAACAGAATGATCTCTCCAGTCAGGTTGTCTTTTCTGTCAGATCTTTTGGAAGACTGATTCTTAAATACATTACTTTTTGTTGCTTTTGTAAATGAGAACCTCTATCTTTGTTTGCAGTACTAGTGGGTTGAATCCAGGCCTTGTGCATGCTAGGCAAGTGTTCCACCACTGAGCAGCATCCAGAAGCCTATTTTATTTTTTATTTTGAGACAGGGTTTCACTAAGTTGCATAGCTGCCTCTGGCCTCAAATTTTCAATCTTCCTGCATCAGCTTCCTAAAATGCTGGGCTTAAAGGGGGTGGGCCATGGCACCTGGCTGGTACCTTTTTTCTATTCAATTTTTTCTGCAGGGATTACAGGCGCCTGCCACAGTGCCTGGCTCTTCTGCTACATTTTTAATTGGTCGTAATAATTAAATGTTGTATGTTGCTCTTCTAGTCAATAACTTTGCTGTTCTTAATTCTGTTACTTTTTAGACTGCTCTTAAACACTTTTATTTGGCTATGTCTAATCTGCTACATATCTTTTAGTCTGTTTCACTGACTATTTCTCCCTCCTAAGATTCACTTGGTCCTATCTCCAGTTTATTCATTCCTTTTCAGTAGCACTCTACTCTTTTCAGAATTCTTTCATTTCAATCATTTTCAACAAACTGATGGTCTCTTTCAGATTATTCTATGATCTCTAGCTGTTGGGGGGGATATTCCTCTATCTGTAAAACCTCCTTACTTTCCCTTATGGTGATCCATTTCCTCAGAGTCAAAACTACTTTTCCTCTACCAACTATTTTTTTCTTTCCATCTTGTCTCCTAGGTCTTGCAGAATTCATGAGGATAAAACAAATCTTCTCTGCTAGGACCAAAATTCCAATGCTTACTAAAACGTACAAGTAAACTTGCACATGCTAAATTTTCCATAGGAGAACTTAAAGTTAGGAAGCGGTTAGAGCAAATACTTTAAAGAAAGTGTTTTATTGGTTATAGCTAAATTCCTAGGCTACAAGTGAAGCAAGACCAATGAAACTGAAAATTGGGATGGGCAACATAGTTGACAGGACAACAAACAATGAACAACTTGATCCACTGTCCTGATGTCAGCTTTTTGTTTGGTTTTGTTTGTTTTCTGAGAACCAGTCTCACTATGAAACCCATGCTGGTCTCAAACTCATGATCCTCCTGCCTCAGCCTCCTGAGTGCTGGAATAATAGGCAGACACCACCATATCTGCCTCTGATGCCAGCTTTTTAAAAAGAGGAATAATTAAGTTTACTTACCATTGGCAAAACTCTGTCCGATATAGTACTGTAATTCTTTTACATTTGTTTTTGTCTGGTTTGTAACAGGATCAATGTAATCTTCAGCTGCTGTAACATTCAGAAACTGACTCTGTTGAGGGCTACATGTCAGCTCGCAAAACAAGTTTATTAGGTTATAAAAACAGGATGGACACCTAAAGAAAAAGTAAACTATATTTTGTAAGACTTTACAGAAAGGGCCAGCAAAAGTATGATTTAAAACAGATACAGAATATTTCAAACTTCCTGAAAAGAGACAAATGAGTTACTATGAGAACATATTAAACACACAAATTCTTAAAACTTCTTGTTAGCCAAGTGCAGTGGCACATGCCTCTAGTCCCAGTGACATGGAAGTTGAAGCAGGAGGACCACAAATTTGAGGTCAGAGGCAGCCTGTGCAACTTAGCGACACCCTGTATCAAAATAAAAAATGGGCTAGGGGTGCAGCTCAGTGGTAGAGCACTTACAAAGGATGTGCAAGGCCTCTAGTTTGACCTCCAAGTACCACACAAAAAAAAACAAGAGACAGAGACAGAAAAAAGAAAAACCCTCTTGTTAACATAAACGTAGCTTTTTAAATTGTCCTAATTTTACTACATTTCTTTTGTTCAGATGTAATCTCAAAAAGAGAAATATGCTTTTCTGAATTCTGTACTTTGTAATTTAGAGATATATTTCTTTGTACTGGAATTGTAACAATTCTGACTAAGGAAAAATTAAGAATTACCACATTAGAATTTTCATCTCATAACCTATTGAAAAGCTTTCTTCCAAGCCCAGATAATCCTAGATCCTCCCAAAACACAGGAGGATTTCTCCAATACTTGTAAAGATAATAAGAACAGTCATTGTGTAAGGCCCTGGGTGTGATCCTTGCCCTCCAAAACAAAAAAAAAAGGCGGGGGGGAATAGCTGTGGTGCCATGGCGTTCTCTGGCTACACTTACTTCAGAAGCCCACCACAGGTTTTCATGAGAAACACAGGCTGACTGCTCTCTTTCAGATTCAAAGTTTAAGCCCCTAATGTTGTCTTGTTATGTGGCAAAAGGGCTCTTGTTCTACTTTGGTCCACTGTTCCGTGCAAAAGCTATTGCTTCATTAGACTTGCATTATCACAACACAAGAATTGAGATTACTTCCTAGTCTGATCCAGTCCCATGATCACACGTGACACAGGATGTGGAAGGCAAGCGCCAGCCTTTTAGAGCCTCTGCTACAGTGAAGCAGACAGATACACAAACTGACTCAGACCTGTGCTTTGCTGTGACTAAACTAGAAACCACAATCACACCACTCTGACAAGAGTCATTCTTGGGGTGCATAGTATTCTACTGTTTTTCACAAATTACAAATCTCTTTCCATGTTACTTCATTTAATCTCCACGAACATCAATTTCAAAAGCAACATAGAATTCCACACGCCAGGTTGTTTCTGTTATTTGCTATTATAAATAAAGCTTTGGTATCTCTGATAACATGGGGTAAATTTGGCTGTTGATGTTTATATCTATAATGCCTCACCTAGGGTGGGTGGTAAATAAATATGCTTTTACTGAGTAACAAAGGGTTCAAATTAGCTTTATCAACATCCAGCAGCCTCTAGTGGCCCAATTAGATTCTCATTTTTTACTTATCATGTGATATTTTGAGAGAATGATTTAGTGATGGTTTTCCACTCTGTTCTGTCCACTTGTGGTAAGAAATAGGGTTTCTTAGGTGAAAGCTGGCTTGTGCTCAGCCACGTGCAGTGGTATCTACAGACAGCATTCGCCCTCTTTACATTTGCTCTCCATCCATCTTTATCAGTGTGCTGAAGTCTGAAAAGTTTACAAAGATACCACAATCTGTTGTTCTATAAAGAACACCATCAGCTTGTTCTTTGGCATTTTAGAAAATTGCTACGTCAGCTTAACCAGAACATCTATTGTACAATCCTTTTGCACTGGCCTAGGTCATAGAGACAGATGGGATAGAAAATGAACTTTGACAAAATAAGCCAACCACTCCAGAACAAGCTTAACAGTTACTCAAGGCCAGCTCTGTGGAGGACCTGACACTAGCACATCCTTTCAACACAGAGAGATGCAAGAAGGACACGCAAAGTAAGAGAGGCCAGCAGAGGGAAATAACACAGAGGACTGTATGGATGAAGGACCAGGGTCCTGAGCAGGACTACCAGGAGCATTTCCCCACCGTGCATAGAAGCTCCAGACTGAAAGGAACTAGACTACGCCACAGACACCCCATGGGGCCAGACATCTCAGAGGAAACCAAGTCTCAACTCTGAAAGCAACTAGGAAGAGAGCCAAGTTGATCATGATTACTTCCTCTTCATTTCTGACGCGTTATATGTGTGCTTTCTTTAGAAACAGATTAGTATAGCTGATAAACAATGCACTTTTCACTCTTATTAGTGCTGATTTTGACACTGCTCAAAATAAAGTAGAAATTGCCACACACTGTTAAGACATTCTGGATACTTAAGATAAAATGATTATTGGAAGATTAAAACATGACTCTTATGAGGTGAAAAAAAAGACTTTCTTAAAATAGAACACATAAAAAAAAACCCTGACTTTTACAAGGAAACCAGAACATTCCTGGATCAGAGGAAACCAAGTCTCAACTCTGAATGCAACTAGGAAGGGAAACAGGTCGATCACGATTAACAAGTAAATTAACCCACTGGTTCTGTTTGCCAAGTGGTTGACCTACCTGGAAAGAAACTGCAGAGGCAGCTGCAGGCTGCCTTTCAGTGTCCGAAGCTGCTGAACATCACAACAGAGACTGACATTGTCAAAGAAGAATCCTGGACAGAGTTCCTTTCAGGAGAAAGAGCACAGATAAGAAAGCAACATAGTTAAGGTAAGGACAATCTCCATTTGAGCAATCCTTTTTTTAGGTGCAAGAGAGTGGCATGTATTTGCAAAGTTTTTGCAATATCCTCTTGGAAGGCTATCACATTTACTATTCACAAAGTAGGGATTCACAAGTAGAAGTTATAGAGACATTTCTAATTTTTTTCTTATTTAGAAGCTCTCTCCTCCCCTGACAATCATTTTACCTTTGGTTACATTTTTTCTTTAAGTTCAATCAGAGTGTTATTTACAATTTCCATTAGTCACTCCAGGGAGAGTCAAAACATTTACTAGTTCTGATGAAAAGAGCAAGAAAGTCTAGAAGATCTATTACCATGTCAACTTGATTTTTGATTACTTAAGCCTCTAAAATCACCCCTTTCACCTTGACTTTCTCAGTTCCTTTCTAATATTCCTGTGCATCAAGGACAGAAAAAAATGCTAACAGAAAGCAAAACCCTAATAGCAGCCCAAATTCACCGGCTCTCTGGGAAAACAAGAAATCACTAAGCGGAACAGGGGAGGAGGAAGTCATAGCTTTTTAGCAGCACATTCTAATCAAGGCCTGAAATCTAGGAACCAAAAAAGCTAACTTCTAATACACTTTACAGAAGTCCCAAAGAGGCACTGAGGTCAGTCTGTTATTAGGAAACTTCAGGAGAGGTAGTCAGCCCCTGAATAATTAAGCCTCTGGAGTAAAGTTATTTTCTTTGCTTCTCTGTGCTGTAGGTTTCAGGTTGGAGTCAGAGATAAGATTTAAACCTGTTAGCCTCACTTCCCCATCCATTCTGCCATAACATTTAAGATATAATTACAGATGGTCTCATCATTGTATTGTGCTTCTAATTAACTTACCTGCACTAAGTCATACCCATCCTTTGGCAGCTGTTTTGGTGGCCCAGAATATTTGCAATTGTATCTCTTATCTCCAGATGCAATTCCACACTCTCCATACCAAATGCAGGACTGTGAAAACACCTACAGAAAGTCAACACAAAACAGTGTCACCAGAGTCTCAATGGAAAAACAAATTTCAACTAGTGCTCTCTCAAGCACCCTTACATAACCTTTCAATGTGACCTGCAAAATGAAGAGCAAGGGATACTTGTTAAACATCTTGAAATTTTTAAATAAAAACATACCAAATGCCCAAAATGGATTTGTCAAGTCAATGAAGTAAGTAATGGAAATTATTTATATGATTTCTACCTCCTGTATATTTATTTGTTAAGAGGAAGTTACAGTTCCATGTTAGAATCACTGAGAATCCAGGAGAAAGCAAGATAGTACATGAGTGATCGGTAAGGCACTGTTTTTGTACATCTGTGCAAGGACCTACAAAAGCTCTAAGAAATAAAATATTATTTCCATAGGTATTTAGGTTAATTAAGATTGGTACTTCATAAATAACTTGAACAAAAACACAAATATCAATATCACAACCTAAAAAGAGAGCAAGAATGAACAGAGTCCTTGAGATTTAAGTAGAAAGCAAGGAATGCAAGTGCTGACTTTAAGGAGAATCACCTGAGCAACCTTAATTTTTAAAAAGTCTTTTATGAAAAGATTTCTCAAGAGCCACTCATATTCCCCACAGGAGAGTCACAAGGCCATTGGAAAATTCAGAAGAGGAGAGAGCACAGTGTGAATCAGCACCCTGTTCCAAGGGTACTACCCAAAACAACCCCTCACTTTGCATCACAATGGACTCAGAAAGCACAGAGGACCCAGCAAACTGAGGACACTAGCTTGTATGTTGCATGGGTCGCATAAGGAAAGAGAAGATACCAAGAAGCAACCATGGCTCCCAAGATACCTGGTAGAGAAGCCATTACAAAATCTGAATAGAAGCAACAGCATGAATTCTCTCCAGTGACCCCACTCCACATATGCAAGAAGCTAAGTCAGTATGTGTGGGCTGGGATTTAGCTCAGTTGGTAGAGTGCTGCACTGAAGTCTCTGAGGTCCCGAGTTCAATTCCCAGCTACCGCAAAAATGGGAGAAGGACCTGGCAATCCACTCCCAAGGCAATCCCGAAACAGTCAGCCATTGAAAACTATGAGGGTCACTATGAGTCGGATACTGACTCGACGGCACCTAACTAACAACTAAAATCAGTATGTGAAGGTCCCCAGCCAAGATACAAATCCCACAACAGTTCCTAAAGACCTAACAGATGAACAACAACAACAAAAAAATCAAGTTGGGTGTTCGTGTGTGTGTGACTCCAAAGTCAATATAACTTGCCTCTGAATTCATCCTTCAGATACTCCAAAATAAAAATTATAAATAGCTGGTGGCACATACCTATAATCCCAGCTAAAGCAGGATTACAAGCCGGAGGTCAGCCTTGGCAATTTATTGAGGCCCTGTCTCAAGTGGAAAAAAAAAGGGCTAGGGATGTAGCTTAGTAGAGCATTTGCTCAGCATATGTAAGACCCTGGGTTCAGTCCTGAGTACCACAAAAATAAATTACAACTTGCCCTTCCCTCCTTTTTTTAACTTCCCAAGGCAATATATCCCTTTGGAACCCAGAGTGGCCTCAAACTCAAGATCCTCCTGCCTTAGCCTTCTGAGTCCTGGGATTACAGACTTGTGCCATCATACCCAGCTACTTACCCTTCTCTTGATTCATTAAAAGTCATGTTTGGCCACAAGGGAGGGAAATTATCCAAATGAGGAGGTGACAAGCCTTTAAATCTGGCAATCCTAATGAAAGAACTGCAACTCTGGGTTTCCAAGAGTTCATTACCCAAGTAAGTGGCTGAGGTTTAGCTCAGTTGGTAGAGTGCCACTATCTGAGGCTCTGGGTTCCATCCCCAGCACGGCAAAAATGGGAAAAGGATGTGGTAACCCACTCCCCAAACAATCCTGAAACAATCAGCCATTGAAAACCCCCATGAGGGTGGCTATGAGTTGGATGAGATGAGAAAGCACCTAACAACATAAGGAAGAAGCAAGTACTGACTCAAAGGCACCTAACAACAACAACCACCCAAGTAACTGAAGTTTGAAAAGGCAAAAGCTGATTAGGGAGGTGGAGCAGATAGCTGGTATTTAAGTGCAATTTAAATACAAGAGGCCCCTCCCTAGACCTCACAGAATTCTCAAGGTCTGCCTCCAAGCAGTCTCAAAACTGAATTAAAACGAAAATTCCTTATACCAATAAAATAGCATTTAGCAGTGTTAATTGTTAGGTGCCGTTGAGTTGGTATCCAACTCATAGTGACCCTTATAGGGTTTTCAAAGGCTGACTGTATCGGGATTGCCAGGTCCTGCTCCCATTTTTGCAGTGCTGGGAATTGAACTCAGGACCTCAGAGACTGCAGCCCAGCGCACTACCAACTGAGCTAAATCCCAGTGTTGATTAGAACAAGGCAAAACAAAACCTGTTTCAGGAATCCAGCAGATCCCTGAACCAGAGTAGACTCTGAGAACTCCAATAACCACAAGTGATGAGAGCATTTACAGGAAAAATGCAGGGAGGCATAGAAAACAACTCAATAGGTAATACCTCAGTTCATCAACCAGTCAAATGGTTACACTTTAATTCCTTCACTGGGTACAGAGGTTATAACCATCCAAAGCTCAGTGACTATATACTGGTTTGGTCTGTCAGGTCTTGTGCAGAAGCCTCATCCAAATCCACCGCCTTCCACAAATCTTAGTTAACTACAGAAGCCCAGTCAGCAAACCCACAGCCCTGGCGGGGCAAAGAGGAAGGGTGTCTAGAGCCTAAATTCCCCTTCCTCAGCACTTAGTGCTATAAAGGCAAATCAAGATGACCTAATGCTGATTCATAAACATCATCCTTTCTAACCCGCCCCACCCCATTTATGTCAAAGCAAGGCAAGTGCTGTTTCTACCCATCCAGTGGAAGATGGAAGGGGAAGAAGGCATGGAGTGCAGGTGGGAGCCCTGGGTTTTGATTCTAAGATCTCAGGAGGCTTTTAGTCAAGGAGTTTGTTGAGGAGATCACACCTGGAGCACGTTACTTAACCACACCACCTGTGAAACGAAGCTCCTAATATCTGCTTATCTCACAGGTTTGCTATGAAGATCAAATGAAGGTAAACTCGCAAGAATATAATAAGTACTTAGTAAACTACAAAGCACAATACAATCAAATATAAGGATTTATTATTAATGTCTTCCAACTGTTTGGGACCTCAAAAAGACAATAAAATGTCTGAGGTCTCTTTGGGCCCAGGAAATGTGAGTTTGAATCAGCACTCTTAGGTTTGCCTCTCAGGAAGGCATCTGGCCTCCAGCAGCGTCCAGTAGCAACTCTAAGCCAGTGGGGCCCAAAAGTCTATACAAGGCACTCAATGAGTGCCAGGCACTGTTCTATTGTTCTTCATAATCAGCCCAATTAATCCTAAAGAGTCTGCTATGGAGGTGCTATAATCAGTATTATTTTACCTATTTTACAAATGTGGAAACTGCCAGGTGTGGTGGCTCATGCCTGTAATCCCAGCAACTCGGGAGGTAGAGGCAGGAGGATCGCTAAATTCGAGGCCAGAGGCAGCCTGTGTAACTCAACAAGACTCTGACTCAAGATAAATAAGAAAGGGGTTTCAGGTGTAACTCAGTGGTAGACCACTTCCAAAAGTATGCACAAGGCCCTGGGTTCAAACCCCTAGTACCACAAAAAATGTGGAAGCTCAGGCACTGAGAAACTAAAGTAACTTATTTACCATCTCACAAATAGTGGCCAAGCCAGTATTCAAACCAAAGCATGCTGGCTCCAGAAACAGACGCTCCATAAAACATAATCAACTGCTAATTAAGGCCCTACCTCTGGCATTACAGCTGCCCACTCCTATCTTGTGCAAAGGCTTGAGCACAAGTGACTCAGTCACACAGCTGCACTGATGGGAGAGGCCTCTTCCACCTCAAATCTCTCCCCTCCCCATACCTACAGCTGAGCAGGGAGAGCCCCCTGTCCCCACTTGAGCTGCCTCAGGGACCTCCACGACCTGGTCTTTCTCATCTATACTGTCAACCTCACGTCCTGCTTGGTCTCTGCAGCTGCTCTAATTTCATTCACAGACCCTCCTCTCTCTCTCAGTTTCAAGTGATCCCCAGCGTCCCTCCGGATACACTTGTACCTAGCTGCCCAGTAGCCGCTGGTGCTCAGGAGGAAACTCATCTTTCTCCATGGCTTCTCTCCCTCCGTCCCTCAGCCAGAGTCTCAGCCTCAGCGGCTCCCACAGCTCACCATCCACTCCCAGGAACTCCCTCACGCAGCCTTCTCCCCTCATCCACACCACAGCCAGGCCTACGCACAGCTGCCACTTGGTTCTTCCTGACAGTGGCTCTAGTTTTCAGGTCCCCACAACCCACTCTCCCTGTTGCCTGAGAACCAAGCTCCACCTGCCCACCCTGGCTCTGCCTTTCCTCCCCTCCGGTCCCACACTAGGCAGGATGTGCCTGCTTCTGCATTGGTCAGGGCAGCCCGGCCTCCGCCCCTATACTCCATACTAAGCCTCACTCAAACCTCCATCTCTCCTGGGCGCGTTGCTGACACATCCAAGCAAGGTCCCTCCTTCCAGAGCTGCCGTCACACTTTCTGTTCCCCTGAGGTTACACCACCACTGGCAACTCCCTAGGGTGCAGGTGATGGCTAAGGGGGCCCCCATTATCACATTCTTGCAGAGGTGGGTGAGGCAGGTGCTAAGATTACAGACGAAGAAGCTGGAGGGTACACAGGTAAAGTGACTCATTTGAGGGCACATCTAAGAGATGGCAGGGCCAGACCCTACCTACCCATTGTGGGTGCTTGGGAAACCGGAGATCTTACTGCTTCCTCTGCACCAAGGGGCCACCCTCTGTGGACCTCAGATCCAGGCAGACAGGGCTGCAACCCATGGAGAACCTAGCTAGCATCCAAGAGATTAGATTTCCAGTCTCAAAATCACCACAGCACAGTGGGCAGTCAGGGCCTTCCTGACAAGAGAGGATGGTGCACTTTAAAATCCCCTAGCACTGTTGCAGCAGCGATGCTCACAGACACCAAGACCAAGATGCAGAAAGCAAATGAGGCTCATACAGACCACCCGCTTCCTTTTTAAAAAAGTCTCTGATTTCCAAACTTAAAGCTGCCTTCATTAAGATACAAGAACTCTGATTTTATTGTCAGTAACATTCACTTGGGGAAGGAAGTATTACATCAATATGAAAGTAAAACCCACCAAACTGGAGGGAGTTTGAGGTCTACCAAAGCCAAAAAGTGCACCTAATTAAAATGTGAGCTTGGTTTTGGAGATGGATGGTTGTGACAGTTGTACACAATGTAGTATATTCAATGTCACTGAACATGGTTAAAATGGAAATTTTTTGTGAATTTTATCACATGCATAAAATAATCCCTGAGCTCAGACATCCTGCACCATGTAAAAAGGGCGGTGTCAAGGACTGCAGAACGCACATTCTCAATTACCATTCTGAGGTTAAACACAGAACAGCTGTAAAACAGGATCAAGGAGTGCCACACAACATACCCAAAGTCTCTAATAACATATCTTCTTGATTTAAGTACTAGGAAGTCTTTCTTACTCTATTTGCTGCTGTTACACAAGAATACCTGAGTATAGGTAATTTATAATGAACAGAAATTTATTTGGCTCAGTTCTAGAGGTTTGGAAGGCGAAGATCATGGGGCTGCCTTTGGTGAGGGCCTTCTTGGTACATTATCCCCTGGTGGAATACAGAATGGCAAAAGAGCATGTACTCAAGAGTGGGAAGGGAGCTGAATTCATCCTTCTGTTAGGAACCCACTCTCATGACAACTAACCCACTCCTGCAATAATGGCATTAAATCTATTCATGAGACAAAACTCTCATAACTTAATTATCATTTTCTTTCTTTTTTTGGGGGGTGGCGGTGTGTGTTTGTTTCAGACAGGGTCTCACTATTGATCTCAAGCTGGCCTGGAATTCAAGATCCTTCTGCCTCAGCCCCCTGTTGTTGTTAGGTGCTGTCAAGTGGTGTCCAACTCATAGTGACCCTCATAGGGTTTTCAATGGCAGATTGTTTCGGGATTGCCTTGGGAGTGGGTTGCCATGTTCTTCTCCCATTTTTGCCGTGCTGGAAATCGAACTCGGGACCTCAGAGACTGCAGAGCGGCGCTCTACCAACTACCAACTGAGCTAAATCCCAGCCCACCTCAGCCCCCTGAGTGTTGCAATTACAGGCATGTGCCACTAGGCCTGGTTTACCTAATTATAGATTAAAGGCCTCACTGATCAATACTGTTGCATTGGGGATTATTTCTAACACATGAACTTTGGGGACACATGAAAACCATAGCCAGGTCCAAGTCCAAAGAATGACAGAGATTCTTTGAGGTTCATCTTGTGGTCATGTACCAATCTTACAGCGCTATTCGTTACCCCAAGAATTACTTTATTTAAGCATTGAAAAATGTTGCCAGTTCTTAAATATTTTTTTAAAAAGGTGATTGCAGATTTTTCTTTAATTACAAATCAATACATATATCACAAATATCCACACATTATAAGTACATATGGAATAAACTAAAAGGCCTCCCTCATTTCTAAATCTCCCTGATCCTATTTATCAGATTAACTAGTGATAAATTTGGAGCTGGGAGTTAGCTTAGTTGGTAGAGCGCTGCGCTGCAGTCTCTGAGGTCTCGAGTTCAACTCCCAGCACCGCAAAAATGGGAGAAGGGCCTGGCAATCCACTCCCAAGGCAATCCCGAAACAGTTAGCCATTGAAAACCCCATGAGGTTCGCTATGAGTCGGATACCGACTCGATGGCACCTAACAACAACAACAACAGTGCTAAATTTATTAGAACTAAGTCTTCTTAGCTTTTTAATTTCTCCCCAGATGTACACATATGTAGTTGCATACATATAACCACATACAAGTGTCATGACTTTTAAATTGCTTTCTCACAAATCTCTATTAATACTTTCCACAGATTGGACTTTGATTCTACCTGAACTGGCTTCAGTTGCTTTTATCCAGATCCTGAAGGCCAACCTCCAGTCCTTGTCTCTAGTTCCAGAAAAACAAAGCTACTCCCTGTTTCCTCCACAGGTTTCATTTTTATCCACCCTGGAACACCCTCCCTAGCTATCCCTTCTTACCAGCCTCTCCCAAGACTCATTTCCTCTAGTAGGTTGAACTCTGACTCCCTTTGCCCGGGTCTAGTTCCAGCATCCCCTAAATAGGTGAGCTGTCATTGAACAGATCAAAGGCGGCACTGGGCTGAGGGCTGGGAGCAGAGCCAGTGCTCAGGAGCATCCATCCTTTTCCTCCTACCAGTGAGGAAGCAGAGGAGCCGTGCCACAGTAGCATCTATTCCTGGCACTTATTATGGATCCCATGAGGATGGACCAGGACAGGGGGTGATAAACTTTGCCTCAGAGAGCCAAACATTAGTGTGGGCTTGTGAGCCCTAAGGTCTCTATGGCAAACACTCAACCCTGCCTGTTGAAGCTCAAATGCAACCACAGAAAAGAGGTAAACAAGTGGCTGTTGGGTGTATCCCAATAAAATTTTATTCACAAAAACAGGCTCTGGCCAAGCTATAAGTTACTGGTTCCTGCCCTAAGATTAAGCAGAATTTATATTTATGAGAACTGCAAGAGTATTTTCTTACTTTTCTCTTTACTCTTGTAAGATCATAATATCCTAAACAGTTGAGCCCAGGTGTAATACTTCCTTCGAAATTCCCTGCACACTGCATTCAATGTTCATCGATTCAGAAACCATTAAAATGATGAGTTGGGGGGTTCAACTGGACTATATACGTTCAGAAATGAGAACTCCTGGTTGTTTTGGCTTCAACCCAGAATTAAGTAATAATAAGGCTAGGGTATATCTACTTTTGAAGGTTAAGTCATATGGGTATTTCACAACATGCTCCCGGGTTTAATTACTAGGTATATGACTGGATGTGAAAGCTGCTTTCAACAGTATTAGGGACAGTTCAGGAAGAAAAAAAAAAAGAAAAAAGGAAAAGCTCCTCTGCCATATGTCAGCTCACACACTGATGAGGAATGTCACTATCCACACTATCACATGGAGAAGCTCTAAACACCAGTGAGAGAATCTTATACTCTGGGCTGCCTTTAGTAAATCCCCCTGAAGCATTAGCTCACATCCAGATACTGACCAAACACTAACTCCATTCCAGGCACAAAGTTAAGTGGTTTCTCATTCCTTGCCTCATTTATTTCTTACTCAATGACAAAGGACACGAGTAGTTTGCAGGCAAGGAAACTAACGCTCAGGATGATGCTCTGAAGTCACATGGCTCATAAGTAACGTGATTGTGAAAGCCAAGTCAATTGGTCTCCACCTCCACCTATTCTCCTCCTACTTTCCCCAACCCCAGATATTGCCCCTTTCAACTCCAACCCAGTTTGGGCACTGATACATCCTTAGAAATAAGAATATACCAGAGACAGGCTGTCCCACCCACTATGATCCTTCTTTCTTCATGAATTTGTTCACTTGTGAAAATAATGGCTACCACTCACATCTTCTATATGTATCTCCCTAGGCAGCTGTCAAGTAATGACTCACTTCCCCAGTATGACTGATAGTCCTTAGTCCCAGGCCAGCACCCAGCTATCCCACAATTAGGAATGTGGGGCTAGGTCACCCCACTTCTGCTGCTGTTCTGCATGTTGTTGTTAGGTGCCCTAGAGCAGGCTCTGACTCATAGTAACCCTCCTAGGGTTTTCATTGGCTGATTGTTTCATGATTGCTTTGGGAGTGGATTGCCAGGTCCTTCTTCCATTTTTGCGGTAGTGGGGACTGAATCAGGTTTCTCAGGGAGTGCGGAGCAGATGCTCTACCAAGTGAGCTAAATCCTAGCCAGCTTCTCTGCATAGGTGAGGCTACTGGCAGAGCCTGGGAACACACCCAGCTCTAGCTCCAGGCGGGGAAAGAGGGAAGCTGGCTGCTGGTTAACTCCACTGCCCGCTACCTCTCCAGCAAGCAGTGACACAGGCCTGGCCAGTCAGAACAAGGTGGGGTTGGGGTGGAGGAAGTGGCATGGAGAATACTGCCCAGAGTTTATGCTGCCTGTTGTTTCTTTTGTAATCAGGGGGGCAGATCAAACAAATACGGTAGTACCTTTGGAAGGCTGGTCTAGTCTGACTTCTGTCAATGGAAATCTCTGAACTGTCTTACAGCCAACCTAGCATGAACATACACACATAACAAAGGATAATTTGTATGTGTACCAGACTTGCCTGGATATGGGTGTTTTCTTGTAGTTAGGTGCCATCAAGTCGGGTTCAACTCATTGCAACCCTATGTACAACAGAACGAAACACTCCCTGACTCTGTGCCAAGCACACATCTTTATTAAGTCCACTGTTGCAGACACTGTGTCAATCCATCTAGTTGAGGGTCTTCCTTTTTTTGTTGACCTGCCACTCTCCCAAACATGACGTCCTTCTCTAGGGATTGGTCCCTTCCAACAACATATCTAAAATACGTCAGTATAGGTGTTTAAGTCATACATTTCTAGAGTTAGATGGGCTCCACCAGTCCAACCCTTCATTTTACAGATAACCCTTTTAGCTTGCAGTTTAAGTAACTCACCGAAGGTCATAGTACTAGCTATCGTTAGACATTATGAACTCCAGCAACTATCAGTTTGAAAAACTGCCCCAAAGCCAGAGAATTAAAAGCAAAACACGAAAGGGGGGGTCAGAAAATACTTTCTGCAGGTTTTTCCTATGGAATGTTCACACAGTGTGGCAACAGGGACATGGGTTAGATCAGCAGGCTAATCCTGTCCTTGATTTACTACCAACTATTTGTGAGAAGCCACACTGAAGACAGGAAATAGGCTTGGATGAGATACCTTACTGGCTAAATGGAGTATCTGTGTTAAACACCCATGCAATTGAGCTTACTAAACACAACAATCAGGTAGTAATATTTTGAACTGAATAAACTAAAGCACAGAAGTCAGAAGACAGTAGATTTAAGCTTCCAACCTGCCATTTACTAGCCACGTGACCTTGGGATAAATTTGAACTTCAATGTCCCTATCTGTAAAATAGGAAAAAAACAGTACATACTTATAATAAAGGAGATCTGTGAGGACAGAACAAGATCAGATGTGTGACCAAGAAAATGGAGTATTATGAAAAAGTAGGTAGCTATTTTTCGTCTTTAGTCTTTTATAATCTAGAATAACTGTCCCTCCCCGAGCTCCTCACCCCAGCTGGGGCATGGTGGGTCAGGCCTGTAACTCCCAGAACTCAGAAGGCTGATGCAGGAGGATACAGAGTTCGATGTCAGCTTGGGCAATTTAGCAAGACCCTTCTCAAAAACAAACAAACAAATACACTTCAGCCATTTTTAATAGCTTTTTGAAGATAATTTACATACCATAAAATTCACTCTTTTCGAGTATACAATTAAATGCTTTTTAATAATAATTAGGTAACCTTTCCTGGTTTTTCTAATTTTAAAAAAATTAGTTGTGTTTATCAAAAATATACTTGTACATACTTATGGGACACATTATGATAATTTGATACATGTGTACAACACGTAATGATCAAATGAGGGTAATCAGAATTTCCATCTCTCTCTTCAAATATGAATAATTTCTATGGTTGTTCTCCCACCCCATTTCCCCCAGCTTCCTCTTGTCCACCCGGTACACATCAATTCACTCTCCAGAGCTTAGCTCCAAAATGGACTCCTTATAACATTTTGCCCTTAGTCTTATTTGAGCACTTCTCACTGTATTATAATGCTTAACCCAGTTTTCCCCCTATCAACTATGAATGAGACAGGAATAGTAATTAACATTGACACAGCCCTTTGCAGTGGATGGACTGCTTTCTGAATGGGTTAGTTCTTTGGATCTTTGCCTCCTACATTGTGCCCAGAGCAGAATTAAGTTACTCCTGTGACCTACCGGAACAGTAACAAGACAAAAAAAAAATTAAAACTGCTCTCAAATCTTCCCAACAGGCTACTTGCACCTGACAGTTTTTTATTTAAATGTCTATTTGAAAAACAGTATTTTTTAAAAGTTTTGTTGCCAAAGCAAATGTTTTGAAGACTAAGGTTAAAACAAACAGGCTAGGCAAAGGAAAACCTGGCCGGCTACAGTCAATCATTGCCATTATCAAACACCAAATACAGATTCAATTCTGATCACCACTAAGCTCTAAGACCCTCTTCAAAACCCTTTCTGGGACCCAAAGATTTAATGATTCAAAAGAGTCATAGAGTCATATACCAAGAGTCCTGGCTGTATTTGGAGATAAAATACAGTTTTTGCCCTTGAGCAGCCTTCAACCTGGTATTTCAAAAAAAAAAAAAATTATCTAATTTTTCACAAGCACCCTGGGAAGCAGCATAGCTGTAACCTGATTTTATACAGGAGGAAACTGAGGCTCAAGAAGATAAATGACTTGCCTAAGTACTCAGAGGCAGAGACAGAATTAAGATCCACACTCAATTCATTTGACTCAAAGTCTCTTGTCAGGCAGCAAGTGCTGTTGCAGCAGTGTAAACAGAGATTAAGAATATTGGAGGGAAAGCTCCTAGTTGAGGAGCAGGAAAACAATGTTATGGATAATGTGTCACAGATCCTGGGCCCTTAGAAGAAAGACAATCCCCCTACACCCAGCAGGGTTTCCAGAAGATAGTTTAATTTGGCTGGAAATTGGATGTCCTTCATAGAGCTGTGGGTGAGAGGGTGCAAAGGGGCACCTGAGATCAGATTAGAGATGGCACAGGCCAGGAAATGTGCCATGCTTGAAACACTGCATCCCTTTTAGAAGAATTGAGGGTGAGGAGGATTACCCAGGAGAGAGAGATCTTTCTGTCTTCCCAATCAGAGGGATTCTTTGTTCTGGGTATTATAACAAACATGGAGAAATACAAAGACCTATTCAGCAAGCCCTTTTCTCTCAGCTCACTTGCTAAAATTTAAAAACACCCTCCCTTTCCCCTTGATAATTCAGGCTAGTTAAGATATCTAATCACTCCATCAATTAAGGACTGGGAGATAGGAGAAAAGATTACCCCCATTCACTCCAATGTCACAAGGCTATACTCCTCCCTTGAGGCCCAAAGATTAACCCATCCCAGACCCCCTTAGGAAAAGCCATCTAAATGATTAATTCCTGCTCGGATCTCAATAAATTCCAAGTTCCTCAAGAAAAAGGTTATAAAGATTATAGCCAAGAGATAGAAGCTATTCCTTAAAATTGCAAACATCATTTGGATCACCACAAGGTTTGAAAACCATGTAGTCTAATGTTATTTCATCGTCTATGTTGTTGAGGTGTTGTGGAATGGGATCCAACTCATAGCAACCCTATGTACAACAGAACGAAACACTTCTGGACACTGTGTCATGTCCCACACTATGTTTAACAGTGCTTCTCTGCTATTTATAGAGTTTTCAATGGCTGACTGTTTTGGGAGTGGGCTGCTGGGTCCTTCTCCTAAGCCTACAATACCTGGTACTCCCAGGCCATCTCCCATCCAAGCACCAAGCAGGCCCAATCCTGCTTAGCTTCTGAAATCAGATGAGATTGGACACCAGGGTGGTACAACTATATATCCATCATCTATAAATAGCAAAAATTAAGAAAAGCAAAAATCTCCCCAAAACATATTTTAGACCTTACAAATGCCCATTCATTTGTAATTTCAAGAAAGAACTTGGTTAGTGCTCAGACTGAAACCTGAGGAGCTGCTATCATTGGTATCGATTCCAAAAGGAAGTACTGCCCCCTTCAATCTCTTTAGCTTCCAGACTCCAGTCCATCTGTTCAGGTGCAGTGAAAGCCTCTAGACAGGAGAGAGTTAATTTTTTAAAAAAAGTAACAGTAGTAGCATCTCTAACCAAGATCTCCAGACCTTGAAAAGGCTCCCAGGCATTTTGCAAGAGATTCACAATCAACCTGACCTATTCCAAATACCCTAGGAGAGGCACTCATTGGTCATTAGCCTTGGCTACTACCTTGAAATAAAAGGACTTGAACAGATAATTTAAAGCTACTTTATAATGTGCTGACCAGGTCCTGATCTAAAACTCTAGAGAAATGAAATAGTTGTACTTTCGCAAAGGCACATAATTGCTATTTTTTGAGTTTTTACTACATTAGGCACTTAACAATTCTTTCACAAGCAGCTGAAGGTGAGAGTAAAATGCCCAAAGCCACAGAACTGACCAGTGGTCTAACAGTTCACACCATCCCAAACAACCTATTTGAAATCTATTTCCTTCTGCTTTTGCTCCCAACTAGGCATCTTTGGGTTCATCCTGATATCAGATATGTGTTCTTCCACAAGTCCATGCAACTGAGGATTAAACACCACCCCCCACACACCTTGAAGGACCTGGGGCTCTTTTCCTGGCTTGTGGGCCCTTACTGGGTCAACATCGCCTAGCCCCTTCCAAGCACTACATAAAAGGTTAAGGATAAGTTCTCTAGCCCATGGAACCTCTTAATCTGTCCTCCACGCTGATTCACTACCTTGTCATTACTGACCAGCCTATGTGAGGGAAATCAGTGGACACAAGAGCACAAAACTCCCAGATGCTCACTCTTTCATCGTGATCTGGTGCAGTTAGCACCCACAACCTTAGGCATCTCCTCCCCCATGCTCAGTTTCTAACGAGAGAACTGTAGACACACAAACAGCAGTGAGACACCCATGCCCAAGGCTACTGTGCCAGCCAAGTGAGTCACAACACAGTTCCAGGACCCATCCTGTAGCCAAGTGTGACAATCAGCCTTTGTGGGAGAACGTAAGAAACAACCTGCATTCTTTAGAAGATCAAGCTGCCTTATATAAAGTACTTACGACTGTTCCAATCTGGTAATCGATGAATTTTGTTTCCTTTCTTCAACCCCCCCCCCTTTATACCTCCATCCACAGGAGAGTGGAGGGGGCAAAAAAGTGGCCGGATCGTCTACACAAATTTACAAGAGTTCATGTGCACGTAGTAGAATCTTTTTGAATGAATAATAAGGTCCCTATCTCTGTCCACCCGCTGCCCTCCTTCTCTCTGATCCGCAGCTGAAATGAGCTCCAAACAGCCAAATAAGGAGCCCCCAGTTGCCACCCTCTCCCAGACCACAGGGAAGAGCGAAATGCTGGACACAGTCACAGGAAAAGTGAGGGGACCTCGAGGGCCCCTCGGCTCCCACCGCCAGGGTCGCCTACCTCGGGGGACGCGGCAGTCAGAGCCGCTGCTCTGCCCCACCACGTCCCCCACAGCCCGGCCGGGTCGCCAGTAGCTGCTCACCTGCGCCGGACAGAGCAACAGCAGCAGGCCGAGGGCCCAGCCAAACGAACTCATGCTGCTGCTGCTGCTGCTGCTCTGGGCTGCGGACGTCAGCTGCAATCAGCTCGTTCCGCTGGGAGCCCCAGCTGCCGCTTCACTTCTCCCGGCCGTTTCAGCACCGGAGGCTGACAAGAGACGGAGCAGGCGCGGGTGCGGCGGGCTGCGCGCGCAGGTCAGGAAAACATGTGGTGTCATCGGTTCCTCCCCTTCTGGGCGGGGCCGATGTTTTCCGAGCCCCCCCCTGGGGGCGGGACTTAAAGGATGGGGCGGGGCCTAGCCCGGGCGGTGCCAAACCGACCAGCCGCTACCTTCGCCGGGATCTAGTACTGTCCTCCTCAGCCCTATGGCTCCTGGGCGCTACGTGGGGCTGGAGTCTTCCAGACCTGGGAAGCTGAATTTTTGGAATCTAATCTGGGAAAGTATTTCTGTAGTTATTCCAGCAGTATCTGGCCTTGATGATTTAAATTGCTGCCTCCGTATACCCTTTAATCTCCTGGGTTGGAGAGGTTGGGAGAGAATATTTTAGCACATAGGAGGACTAGGAGACAATTTTGCCAATTAAGATTCCATTTCTCAGTGGAATATACCTTATGCTTATTTCTGCTCCAATAAGTACTCTGACCCCCACGTGTCTGTCAGATTGTTGTGGTGTGGGGACTTGCATGCTGAAAGTTATGCCACTGGTATTTCAGATACTAGCACGGCCACCCATTGTGGACAGGTTCCAGCTGAGCTTCCAGACTAAGACAGACTAGGGAAAAAGATCTGGCAGCCCACTCCGGAAACAATTAGCCACTGAAAACCCTATGAATAGCAGAGCGGCATTGCTAAGTATAGAGCAGGAGGGTGAGCCCTTCAAGTTGGAAGGCATTTGGGGGACTACTGGAGACGAAGACTCCTAAAAGTAGAGTCGGCCTTGGTGATGGGAGTGGAATAAAGCCCCCTGGACCATCGATTTGCTAATGTGGTACGACTCAAAATGGGAAGAAACACAGTGACTGCAACCGCAGGCTCAAAAAAAAAAAAAAAAAAAATCAAGATCGTGTGCATGGCACAGTGTCAGGTAATATTTCGTTCTGCTGCACATAAGGTCGCTAGGAGTCCAACCTGATCCGATAGCACCTAACAATAACAGGTACTCTGAGCAATTTCTCCTCCCAAACCTAGTTACCCAGAAGGAATTCGTGCGTGGGCACTTTCTAGCAAAGCGGGGCGGTGACGGGTTGTGGCCTGACAGTGTTGTGATACCAGAGCGCAGGGGGCAGAGCGCACTGCGCCTTAGCTACCGGATCTGTTTACTGTCAACTTAGACCGCGTCTGGGAAAGCGCACCACCTGCTGGCTGAGCCGTGCCTAGCCGTGAACCCGTGAGAAAAACCTTGATTGAGGTTTGTCCAGAATGCAGCCGAAGTTCTAGGTGAAGTGAGGCAACACGAAAATTAAAAATAGAGATATCTTCGTTTTTGACTGCAGCCGTACCACTGTGGCATTGGATCTCATCAGATCTCGGAAGCTAAGCAGGGTCGGGCCTGGTTAGTACTTGGATAGGAGACCGCCTGGGAACACCAGGTGCTGGAGACTTGGGAAAAGGACCTGGCAACCCATTCCCAAAAAACAATCAGCCATTGAAAACCCTATGAATAGCAGAAAAGTACTAACAATAGTGTTTCGCCTGCTGTATGTAGGGTTGCTATGAGTCGGACACCAACTCAATGGCACCTAACAACAACATCTGCGTTTTTGTGCCCTGTACTGGGTATATATGTTTGCTTTGCACTTGTTTTTATTTTATGCATTTCTGGTAACATTTCCCTTCAAATTTAAATTATTCAGACCACTAAAAAGCTCCCAATCATTACCACTTTGAAGTTAAGTAAATGGAGATAAGGGTCTTTTTCCCAACAGTGGAAGCCCATTGACAATGAAAAGATTAAATATCCATGTGTGGCAATGACCGTACTCAGTACTAGGAAGGACTATGAGGAGAGTGATCTTCTCATCCCTACCCTACCAGGCACTGTTTCAATTACTATCTTGTCTCCTCACCTCTTCAGCCCTGAGAGGTCCAACCAGCTGGCTGGGCAGTGAAATTATAGGGATTTCTCTAGAAATTCATCCCTAGATCCTTCATGATGAACTCCTGGCCCTCAAACAACTCAGTGCTCTCCCCTTTTCCTGACTCTGGCTAATTGTGATCCCCCTGATGATGAAGCAGTATGCTTTAATACAGGGAGTCTCAGTGTGGCCACAGGACCACCAGCAGATTACCAGGGAATCTGTTAGAAATGCAAATCTCCAGGCCTCACCCTAGACCTACGCAGTCAAGAAACGGGGGTGGGCCCAGCTGTTTGTGTTTTACAAACCATCTGAATAAGACTTCCATGTAGTTCCTTTTTTTTTAAACTCAAGTTCAAGAACTGCTGTAAGGTCTTTTTTGGATCCTGGTAGGTTAGTTACCAGACCAATTTTAGAAAAGTTCTAATAGAAAAAAATGAATAAATAAACCACCTTTACTAAATAACTGTCTCTTAAGTAGAAGCACACCTGCAGCTGTAGCCCTGTGGCATCCGATCCCATCAGATCTCGGAAGCTAAGCAAGGTTGGGCCTGGTTAGTACCTGGATGGGAGACCGCCTGGGAACACCAGAAGCTGTAGGCTTGGGAGAAGAACCTGGCAACCCCCTCCCAAAAATCAATCTGCCATTGAAAACCTTATGAACAGCAAAGAAGCACTGACAATAGTGTTTCCCCTGTTGTACAGAGGGTCGCTATGAGTCGGATGCCGACTCAACGGCACCTAACAAAAACAACAAGTAGAAGCAATTTCAAGTACCATAAGATACATTTATGGGCATGAGAATTAGCTTGAAATGGATGAAAGACCTCAACATAAAACCAGGAACCTTAAAATTACTAGAAGAAAAACTGGCAAAACACTCCAACATGTAGGCATAAGCAAGTGTTTCCTTAATAAGACTCTAATTGCTTAGGAAATTGCAACAAGAATAGATAAATGGGATTACATGAAATTAAAAAGCTTCTGTACAGCAAAGGAAACAACAGAGTTAAGGAAGACCCCACTAAATGGGAGAAAATCTTCAAATCCCACACAACTGACAGAGGACTAATTTCCAGAATTTACAAGGAACTCAAGAAAGGAAATCCCAAGACAATAAATAATCCAATACACAAGTGGGCAAAGGAACTGAATAGACAGTTCTCAAATGAAGAAGTTTGTAAGGCCATGAAATACATGAAAAAATGTTCAATAGAAATGCAAATCAAAACAACTCTGAGATTCCACCTTCAGTAAGAATGGCGAAGATCAACAAAACAAATAATAACAAATGCTGGTGAGGTTGTGGAGAAAAGGGAACCCTCTTACACTGCTTGTGGGGCTGTAAATTGGTTCAACCACTTTGGAAATCAATATGGAGATACCTCAGAAAACTAAAACTAGAACTGCCATATGACCCAGTAACACCACTAGTGGGAATATACCCAAAGGGAGATGAGTCATCATACCACAGAGACATCTGCATCTGCATATTCAATGCAGCACTTTTCACAATAGCAAGGATATGGAACCAACCAAGGTGCCCACCAACAGAAGAATGGATAAAAAATTAATGGTACATATACACAGTGGAATACTACTCAGCAACTTTTAAAAATGAAATAATGTCATTTGCAGCAAAATGAATGCAATTGGAGAACATCATCTTAAACAAACAAACACAAGCCTAAAAAGAGAAATACCATATGTTCTCACTCATATGTGGGTGCTGAATCATACTTAAAGGAAGGAAAAAATCCAACACATAAATTGAAATATAAAAAATACACAAAGTTAGTGTAGAAGGGAAAATTTAATGTGTGGAAAGAAGGAGGGAGGGATCTAGCAAAGGGAGGCGAAGATTGGAGAAGATGGAATGGGGAGGAGCATCAATGTGGAGGGATAAAGGGGAGAGGTCAATCTCCATGTAAACAGCACAACTTCAAGAATATGTTGGAAAAGTAGGGGAAGATAACCCAAATGAGTATCAGAGTTTAATTACAAACTAGCCATAAGGCTCCATAAACTTTGTGGGTTGATGACAGTGTTGCTAGAAGTGATGTAAAGGATGCATAATGGAAAAATGCATTGCTGTGTTACTCTGTACACCATCATCATTTACTAATAAAGGGAAGAAAAAAAAGAAGAAAAAGAAAACCCTACCAGGGTTGCTATGAGTCAAACCCAACTCAATGACATTTAACAACAACAATAACAACTATGATGGTACATTTGTTAATTATTTTTGAATATTACTTAAACTGAATGGTAGGTTCAGGAGTGGTTTTATTGTGATATTGGTTGCTATATCTTACATATTTTTAAAGTTTTGCTATTCACTTGAGGTGTATAGAGACAAGACAAATTTTCTTCTGGGCAATTTTTGCATTTTTTGCCTGGAAGGGGTATTATAAATTAAGAATTTTCATATATGTCCATTGAATTAACCATGATATGATTATATAGTTGCTATTTTTATCCCTACTAATGTTTTTTTTTATTTTAAAGTAAAATTTGTCAGATATTAATGTTAAAAAAAAGGTGCATTTCTGGATGGGCAAAAATTTTGATGCCTCAGAAACATGTCTACCATTCACCAAAACACTAACATATATACATATATATATGCATATATATATATATGCATATATATATATGCATATATATATATATATATATATATGGCTCTCAGTCTTTTGTACAACTTCAACCATGTCCATATTTCTAAAATAAACTATCATTTTTTTTTCTTTTTTTATTAGAAATTTTTAATGTACATCATAATGTGATTCATTTTGACATGTTTTTCATTGTGACAATTTTCATATATGCAATTTGATAAACATTATTCATATAGGTTACCCCTTACCCTCCCCTATGTTCCCCCCCACCCCTGCTTCCCTTCTAAGTTTCCCATCCAAGTCTTCTCTATCTTTTACTATGTAGTATTTTTCTATATGTCCTTGGGTTCCATTTCTGTTTAAGATAGAAACTTTTCCTGTAGTGGTCTTTGTTTTTATCTTGTTAGAACAATTACATGCGATTTCTAGTCCATTTATATTGACCTCATTCTTATCTTCCCTCCCCCCCTTTTA